>JAQQPU010028658.1:0-10446 GCA_029168905.1 Artemia sp. Kazakhstan ARC1039
ATTTGAAGCAATATCACATACAGTGTTTTCAAATGGTGAATCACATTCGGTAACTGCCAAATAAAAATCACTTGGTTTATAGTCATAGTAGGTAGTGTCATCACAACGATGACGTAGAAACCAAATTGTCTTGTTAGCCCAACAGTTGAATCGTAGACCAGATTCCTCTTCCCAGAATAATTTAAATCCACGACGATACCAATCTCGTAGAAATAAACTAAAATCACGTTTAGGATTCTTTCCAATCATAGCGGGGTAAGTATTCTCCCACTGATCACATTTATCATAGTGACAATGGGAGCACAGGTGCCCTCTAGGATGCGAGTCACACACCTCCTCAAGACATGAATTACATCCTTTAATTTGTACTGCATAGCCTCTATGTAATTTACAAGGATTACATAATTTACACTTTTCACTATAGTCATCAATAATTGTACAATTCTCACATTGAGTCCAACTGCCAAGAGTGTACATGCACAATGGACATATATAGAACATTTTTCGGTTTCCGATGTCAACTCACTCACAGCTAAAACGAAACTGATCATCCTCGCTCCATAAATTCAAGGTGGAGGGAAATGGGGGAGAGGAGTAGCTCTGTGACGTTACCTCTTTCGAATGATTGGGGGAGCCATCTACATTGAATCCATTGGCAATATTTTCAAAAGTATATCCACAATATGATTCTGCTTTGTTCCAATTAATATATCAATAAATTGAGTATAAGCATTTGAATCACATTTTAAAAGTTTCATACAATAGTCCAATGGGGGAGAATCACTCCTCATTATATTGTCAAGTGTTCCCTGACAAGAGAATATCCTGCGTTTAAGAGATAACTCGAGAAAATCATCATCCAAAATCAAATGTTTTTCCATAAACACTAGATTTGATCTAATTCTCTCTTTCTCAAATTTATTCATTTTTCAATCCTTTCACTCCGACTGCTGACTCTAGACTGACCAGAAAAGAAAGGGGAAATTTTCGATTTCGAAACAATTTTATTGAATAATTACAACAGCATCAATAATACAGAGCATGTACAATTAGCGATACTGTTTATTGTCTTCAATATGTTTCACCAATGCACTTAAAGCACATTGAAGTCTATTCACATGTGCTATATCAACTTTTGCGGCGAAACATAATTGATCCTCCATTTTAAATTTGCTCAAGGATATCACATATCTTGCATATACTGCATCCCATTCCAGACAAAGACGTGATCCTTTCGTGATTTCCACCGCAATGCTTGGTGCTCTTGTACTATTATCATCAATTCCACTATCAACTTCTAATAGGGTAAACATTCCACTCATCGACATCAACACAAATATATATCCAAATGAGTAAAGTCAAACTGTTCTTCTTCTTCTCACTCCTTTGAATTCTATTCACAGACTAATAAAACTATAACAAAAATCCTTTCTTTATATTCCCTCCACCGCTACTATGTAAGCAAGCCCTCTGATTGGCTGAGAAGGAAACACGTGATCTAACTGTTTCCGGGAAACTCATAACATTTGGCTCGAGCAACAACAACAAATACTATTTCTGGATCATAACATTTGCATCGAGCAACAACAACAACAAATGCTGTTTCCTATTTCTGGACACCATGACATTCGCCTCGAGCATGTACATGTCCAAAACAACAACAAATGCTGTTTTCTATTTCTGGAAA
Source organism: Artemia sp. Kazakhstan ARC1039 (assembly GCA_029168905.1). Lineage (NCBI taxonomy): Eukaryota > Metazoa > Arthropoda > Branchiopoda > Anostraca > Artemiidae > Artemia > Artemia sp. Kazakhstan ARC1039. The sequence goes on from JAQQPU010028658.1 coordinate 1,688, forward strand.
CTCATAGCATTCGCTGAGAGCGTGCACTTACAACAACAACAACATCGACCTTGACATTCGCTGAGAGCGTGCACTTACAACAACAACAACATCGACCTTGGAAATTTAGGTCATTGACCCCATTAACCACGTGTTCTCCCTAGGGGGGCTATGCCCATATTTGGTGTACTCGTGGGAGTTTTAAAAAAAAGTGTCCGGATCGGGATTCGAAGGGGTATTGTACTCGTGGGAGTCGGACCCCCCCTTCTACTTACGGGGTAGAAACAACCGCTATGCTTGGGAAATAGATAGGATATAATAATAATAATAATAATATGATAATATATATTGAATCTATAATATGCGTACCATTCAGAATCAGGGATAGCAGATGCGGATAAAGACTCATCGCTTTTAGAGGACAGAAAATGACAATGGAGAGAAGGATTAATTTTGGCCCGTGTAGATTCGATATCAATCATCTTTTTTCATATGTAAAAAAAATCATCATATAAAATCATCAATCATATATATAATTTGGGCTGTATATTTGCACACTAGGGGGATGGTGGGGTGGGGGTTAAATATAGAGGGGCTGCATGCAATAAGTAACCTAACCTAAATAAACCAAAATACCAACTAAATATTTATTAAAACATAGCTGCAATGTAGTTTTCCACTGAATCGAAGCTAATTGTCTCCGTATACAAACAGCAATAAACCGGTTGTTGTGTGATTTTATAGATTCAGATTCTCGAGTGTGTAGTGGCTAACAGATAAGTACCCAATTTTTTTAACTTTGCAAAGCCAAGACTTAAATCTGATTAATCTGAATAAAAACGGATCAGAAATATCGAAATCGATATATCGATTATCGAATATCGAAAGTAAAAATATCGATATTTTGATATATCGTTTGATCAAATTATCGCCCAACACTATTACTCTTCTTCAAAGTTTTGAAATACTTGCCGGTTCTAAGGGTGCGTCCATATTTATTCTTTATTTGATTTAAATAAGATTGATATTCTCTTTTGTTTTTAGATACCTTTCTTATATGTACCTGGAAAGACAATTTAATTAAAGGTTTCTCATCTTACTAAATTTTTACCAAATCAATGACTTACGAATACAGTGAATATACCACTCGATGCCTTTTTTATGCTCTTTCCAAATATTAAATAAAAATAAACAAGTTTTTTAACTGAAAGTAAGGAACGACGTTAAAACTTAAAAGGAACAGGAATTATTCCTTATATAAAAGGGGTTGTCCATGGGCGTAGGCAGCATATTGTCTAGGGGGGGGGGGGGCTGTTGATAGTGTGATGGAGTTTTATCAACTGCTTTTTTCAAACCATCTGCTTTTTCAGACATATCTAATGTAAATTTGAAGGTCTAGGGGGGGGGGGCAGCTCCCCCTCCCAATGCCCATGGGGCTGTCCCCTCCTTAACGCCTCGCTCTTTACGCTAAAGTTTTTTATTGTCTAAAAAAATATAATTGTGAGAAAGTCACTTTAGCGTAAAGAGCGAGGCGTTATGGAGGGGATCTACTGCTTAAATTAACTACACTACAATTGTTTTCAGCTTCTCAACTTTGCTCTATCCCAATTTATAAGGTTTTAAAGACATGTAAATACATTTCCTAAATTGGAAATAAAACACATATGGCTTAAAATTCTTCTCAAATAACTAAAATTGCATTTTTAGAGCTAAAGCCAGAGATTTTTTTTTTGTGCCTAGCGAATTTCGCGTCCCCCCGCGAAAAAAATACGCTTCGTTCATCGAAATCTTCGCTTCGCAGCGCTTCAAGCTCATGTTGTAGAAATTCGCATCGTTATCGTCATTCGCTCCAGAAATAAACAAACAAATGGATATTGAAAAGCTTATTAATCTAATTTCTACTTACCTTGGTATATACAACATAAGAGAAAGCTGCAGCAGCACTGATGAGTCTTTTTTTTTCTTTTACTTTTGAACTGCATTTTCTCAATAGTAACGAAATTCGCGGACTGTGAGAACTACATTGCGAATTCTGCAAAGCGGCGCAATGCGAAATATCGCAGAGCGAATTTTGTTCGCACTCTGTCAGAACTAAGCTTTAGAAGTAAAAGTTAATTGCAAAAAGAAATTTATTATGATTTCAAAAAAGAATCTGAAGCCCCTTGAAAATGGTGTCAAATCGAAATAAAAAGTGCACCATTGGAATCAGCATGGTTGAAAACCTATTGGAGGATAATTACAGTCCCCCACATTGAACACCAGGAAAAAATGACTTTTGCTTGGGTAGCACTGATTTATCTCCCTTTCTTTCTTTTTTCTTTTCTAGAAAGATCTAGGGGGTGGCCAGAGCATCATAGAGAGGTGTGCGATAGCTCATTCGGAAGGGAATTAAATTTGTAAGTGTCCTTTTTAAGTGACCGAAAAGATTGGAGGGCAAATAGCTCCCCCCCCCCCAACAAGTCCTATAAAATTTTTTGAGATAGCCATTTTGTGTACCATAGTTCAAACGTCCAATATATGTGGTTTTGATGATGATATGGCCTTCCATAGTCCCTGGGGAAGACCTGTATGTGTCATCGGTCGTATTGATATCGCGCGTATTGGTATCATACGTATTGGCATTGCATGTATCATATTGGGAATATTGGTATCCGCTGTTGTTGTTTTCTTCAGTCATTTTCTAGGCTCTTTGTTTTAAAGCATGTCCCGGCAAGGTATCATGGTTGCAGCGGCAGCTGCAACCTTGTAAAGAGCAAACCACAGCCCATAGTAACAAAAAGTTAAAAAACGCGTTTTGAAAAAAAAACTGCAGTTGAAAAAAAATTCTCATCTGACACTGATTGAGGAATGTTAACTATTATTTCGGTTTGTCTTAAAAGTAAAAGTTTATTGTGAAAAGAAATTTATAGTGATTTCGAAAAAAGCCTCTAACCCCTCGAAAATGGCGTCAGATCAAAATGAAATGTGTACCATTGGAATCAAAGTGGCCAAAACTTTGTACAGGGAAGCTACAGTCCCCCTTCCTGAATAAGAAGGAAAATCACTTTTTTGCATCAGTAGCACTGATGTCCCGTTTTTTTTTTTTTTTTAACAGGTCTAGCGGGCTACAACATCATAGAGAGATTCTTAATGGCTCATTCAAAAGCTGTTTCTCATATTTACGTACTTATAATAAATTCTGCCATTTGCAGGTGCCATATGACACTAAAATGACACTTTTGTGCTATTTCTCAAAGCGTTTCTCTGTAAATAGGCTATATCAGTTGTGACGAAACAACAGCTGTAACTTGCAACCAGGGGCTTAGCTCCAGCATTTTTACTGAAGAGGGGCACGAAGGGTCCCTATTCGGATAGACAATAGACATTGGTTTTATAATAGTTTTTCCTCCAAATTATTTGGATGGGAACTGTTTGCTTGCAACAAAAGTAAAGATTTGTACATCCACCGATTTATAAATATGTAAATCGGCTTATACTTTATATATAATTTATAATAATGTGTGGGGGCTAGAACCCAAAGCCTCTTCTCCTCAGGGTTTTCCACAGGGTGTGAAAAAAACTCCCTAGATAAATGTTCTGGGGTCATTTGATATGGGGGACATATAGTGGGAAATCAGAAGTTTCAAAGGCGGTATATTTGCATAAACGCTAATCTTGAACATATTAGGAACTGTAGTGAACCACTATTTTGTGTGTTTTTTTAATAGTTAGCTTGTTGTATCATTTATTCAATTGAATCATGAATCTACGTGCTATATAGTGAACAATCAATAGATTTAGGTAAAAATCACTTGCTAGAAAAAATATCACTAGGCAAAATTAAACATCACTAGAAATAGTGATAAATCACTAGAGGTGGCAACCCTGCTTCTCCTGCACACTCCCTTCATTAGAATATTAGTGATTTCTTATTATATTCATTGGGTTGAATGATATTTTGTTCGAAATTTTATTTCTTCAGAGAGAGAAGGGGCAATTCCTTATGGATCAGTGGCTGCCTTAGTAAATATGATCAAATATTTGAATAGAACAAGCTATCAATATAAATATTTTCAATTCTGAAGAAAATAATGACAGTTACCATTTATTGCTGGAAATCACTTGTTGAATCCATGTAATTAATTTTTTCTTCAATTTATGTACTTAGTGAATATGAGCTAGTTCAAAATATGAATGATGAATTATTGAAACTTTGGTGTTCTTATATGGCATAAGAAATATTATGGTTGCAGTGGCAGCTGCAACATAGTGAAGAGCAAACCATGGCCCATAGTAACAAAAAGTTAAAAAATGCGAAAACGGCTTTAGAAGAAAACTGCCTAGTGAAAAAAATTTCCATCTGACACTGATTCAGGAATGGTAACTATCATTTCAGTTCGTGTTCAAAATAAAAGTTTATTTGCAAATGAAATTTATGGTTATTTAAGCCTGAAACCCCTCAGAAATGGCGTCAGATCAAAATGAAAAGTGTACCTTTGGAATCAGCATAGTCGAAAACCTCATTCAGGGAATTAGAGTCCCCAACATGGAAAAACAAGAAAAATCACTTTTTTTGCGGGTAGCACTGATCGGTCTCCTTTTTTTCTCTTTTTTTTCTAGGGCTAGCGGTTTACCAGAACATCATAGAGAGTTGCTTAATGGCTCATTAGAAAGCTGTTTCTCACATCTACGTGCTTTTTATACTATCTGCAAGTGGCATATGGCACATTATGTTCCGTTTCTCAAGGGGTGGGGCTATTGTGGGCCACAAAAACATCGTATAAAGATGTTGAATAGCTCACATTAAAGTTATTTCTCATATATATGTTTTGTTTATGAATTCCACCACCTGCAACTGCCAAATGGCACTATTGATGCAATGTCTTAAGTGGAAAAGATAGAGGCTAGTGGGCTGCCAGAACTTCTTAGAGAGATGTTTAATAGTTGATTTGAAAGCTATTACTTATATCTACGTGATTTTAATCAGTTTTGCCATCCGTATGTGCCAAATAGCACAAAAAATGGCACTTTTTATGCCACTTCTTAAGTTGAAAAGCTTCGAAGTATAAAACGGTACCATTGTAATAATTATGGTCCAAACCCCTTAATTGGAGATTTACAAGGAACCCTCACCGTATGTTCTCCCTCCCAGTCCCCTTAGTAAGTCTCATTAGTCCGTTGGAAGACTCCACTATGAACTCTTTAAAATTTAGGAATGGGAACTATTATTTTGGTTTGTCTTAAAAGTAAAAGTTTATTGCAAAAAGAAATTCATGGTGATTTCGAAAAAGGGTGGAACCCCTTGAAAATGGTGTTAGATCCAAATGAAAAGTGTACCATTGGAATCAGCATGGTCGAAAACCTTGAAAAGCGAAATTAAAGTCCCCTCCTTGAACAACAAGGAAAATCACTTTTGCATTGGTAGCACTGATGTCTCCCTTTTTTTCATCTTTTTCTCTCCAGGCCTAGTGGGTTATCAGAACATCATAGAGAGATACTTAATGGCTTCTTTAAAAGTTATTCATCATATCTACGTGCTTTTTATGAAGTCTGCTATCTGCAAGTGCCACATGGCACTATAATATGACACTATTTGTACCATTTCTCAAGGGTTGGGGCTGTCAGACTACTGGAACATTGTAGACTGATATTTAATAGCTAATATTGCTCACGTCTACGTTTTTCCTATAAATTCCACCCTCTGCAAGTGTGAAATGGCACTTTTGGTGGCATGTCTAAAGTGCAAAAGCTGGAGCCCGTGGGCTATGAGAACTTTTTATAGAGTGGTTTAATGGCTCAAAGTTATTACTCATGTCTACGAGCTTTCATCAATTCTACCATCCGTAAGTGCTATATATCACTAAAAACAACACTTTTAGTGCCACTTCTTAAGTGCAAAAACTTGAAGCTTAAAACGGTACCATTGTAATAATTATGTTCCAAAACTCTTCACTGGAGGTTTACAAGAAGCCCTCCCGTTTACCCCCCTCCCATCTCCATTAATAAGTTTCATAAATCGTCTGCTCACAACGAAGCTACTGTAATATTGCGGCTGATGACAGGAGGGTTGCCAACTGCCGACGTAAAAAAGAATGCAAATCAAGGCCAAAAAAGAGTACAAGTTGTTAAAAGCATGTGCAAGTCAAAAAAATTACGGGGGCGCGGCTGCCGCCGTGCGCGCAGCCCCTTCTATTGTTCTGACCATTCTCACGCCATTTACACATAATTACCAGTTATCCTTTGATCGATAAACATATTATCTTTAAATTTTTCAATTGTATTTAAAATAAAGATAGGAAATCAACCTCTAAATAATAAGTTAGATAATGATTATGATTCTTTTTTTCGCTTAAAAGGTAATGCTCTGCATGAAATTTGCTGATGTTTATTTTGATTGCTTAGATCTTTAACTGAACTATAGTTGACTATAGTTGACTATCCAATCTTAAGTTAAAGTTTTGTCACCATTTTATCCAAACGTTTTGAAAGGAATATAAGAGGTCCAAGTAACTAGTCGTGAACTATAGCTGACTTGACTGTAGTCAAGTCAAGTACCGTAACATAGCACAGCGAAAAAAAATGGAAGCAGAAACAAAACGGATTTATCATCCTTCAAAACAGCACACAAAATTACGCGTTTATTGCATCTTCATTTGCATTTTATCACGTTGTGCCTCAGTGTCACCCAGAAAATTCAGAAACCGTTGAAGAAGAGGCACAAGAGTGTCCACATCTCCAGATAAGGCAACACCTGGACTTAAGCATTTGAGATTTTCCAACTTTAGATCATTGTAGTCAATCCGTTGTCTCATTTGTGACCACAACTCCAAAAAAAAATTCAGATAGCTCATCTGGATGCAGTGAACCTGCTGAGCACTCAATAAGCCAATGTTTTGCAGGCTTCTCATGAGACACAGTGCATTTGGTACCAACTTTATACAATCAAGTGCAAGAAAATGAGCTGGGCTCAACCGAACTGTAAATGGACCTTCTACCCGCCCTATTTCTTTCTTTTTGACATAGCACTTGAGGAGAAAGAGATACGTCTGTCGCGATGTTTCCAAAAGCCTGTGAATCCGTGTTCCCTCAGCTCGAAACTCTTTGTTTAGTATATTGATTTTTTAAGACAAATGAAAGAAAATAAAAAATAACTTTCACAGCCGAATCACGGATAAAATAAAGAATTTTATTACCCTTTTTTTGGCTGCTCTATCTCCAGCGGAGTCACCTACTCCATGGTTGGTACAGAATAAAAGGAGCGGGTTCTACTGCGCAAAGATCCGTTCAACGCATGATTCAAAGGTGGGCCATGACGAACTTGAAGTCTGCAAAAGCTTATGGTTTTCCACATGACAGAAATTTTGACAGATTTTTAGTTCATCCTGTCTTTTTGGGCCATTTGCCACATATGCAACTACGTCACGAATAAAAATGTCAATTCCATCTGGCAACTTCTTAGTGCTTATGCAGAACAGAGAGCAAAGGAATGGCTAGTGCAGCCTATCACAAGCAAATCTGGCGCATATTCTTTTAACAGTTCACCAAGTCCTTTTTGACATCCAGTGTTAACACTGGCATTGTCAAAGGCAATCGCCATCAAATTTTGCAAAGGTATTCCTAGGCTTTCAAAATGTCCAAGTATTAGACGTTTTTGCCCCTCTGAACTGGCCTCACTTACTTGCAAAAGCCACAGAAAGTCTTTTCGCACTATATCTTTGGAGTCTTTGTTCTTTGCTATAAGGACCAAGACCTTCTGCCAAGATTTATCGGTAGATTCGTCAACTATTAAAGAGATATGAGCTTCCTTCAGTTCACAAGAAAGCAAATCTGTTTCTACAAGCGTAATGACGTGTCTAGTTATCCCACTAGTTTTAGTTCTGCCCTGATTGAAGCTTTTACAAAGTTCTGAGTCTCCAAAAGCATTTTTCAGGACTGGGATTAAAGTGTCCATTTTTGTGATGGGAATGTCTTCCAAGACAACCCACGACGTAAGTTTCAAGCTGGCTTCAATTATAGACTCAACATGTAATTATTTGAGTTGGGCTTCATACTGCAGCATTGATTTCTGATTGTTCTGAACCCTGATCTTGTGAAAGTTTGTTCTAAGATGGCACCTCACGTTTGCCAAACATCCGATTATGTCTTTATAACACACTTTACAATAAGCTAAGTCCTGGCATCATTTAAAAAACGATTAGAAATTAAATAAAAAAACTAATTTTCTCAACTGAAAATAAGGAGCAACATTAAAACTTCAACCGAACAAAAATTACTACGTATATGAAGGGGGTTGCCTGCTCCTCAACACCTCACTCTTTACGCTAAAGTTTGAATTTTGTCCCAATTCTTTAAAAAAAGACTCCTGAAACACAAGGGTCCTTTAAGTAGAACAATAAGAAGCTTTTTTAAAAGTACTAAAAAACTTTAGCTTGAAGAGTACGGTTTTGGGGAGAGGGTGACCGTCTCCAAATACGTGGTAATTTCTGTTCGTCTTAAGTTTTTATGTTGCTCTTTACTTTCAGTTGAAAACTTCCTGTTTTTTTATAGTGTTAAAAACCAAGGCTGAAATAAGTATGCAAAAAAAGGAAAAAGGCTTGGAAAGAAATACTAGGCACCTTTTTTCTCCTTGTCTCTTGTGCAAGATTACTTGCTGACTGTATAAGGTCTCGGGAATGTTAAAAGGGGTGATTAGCCTATTCTACAATCATCTTCGCTTAAAATTGAGAATATAAGCACTTAGTACTTCTGCCAAGCTTTGTCCATAAGCAAAGCTTGGCAAAGACAAAGATGTTTTGAACTCA
>JAQQPU010028661.1:0-10444 GCA_029168905.1 Artemia sp. Kazakhstan ARC1039
AACCCCCCCCCCCCTCCCAAAAAATGTCTGTATACTTACAATAACAAATAATATGCGGAAACAATGGGCAAAGTTAATGCCATACATATCTTTCTTTAGGGGCTATGGGGTTATGTTATCACCAAAGGCATAGTTACTGGATCTTTCAACCACGCTGAAAAAATTGCTCCCTTGAAGAAGTACGTTTTTGTATTGACTCGAAACTTGTATTTAGGTACATATCTAAACATATTAATTGTGTATAATGAGCCGTACTTATAAACTGAGGCACGTGTGTGGGAAGGTGGTTTCCAGATTCAAATCTTCCCCTGGATTGCAGCGTTTATGCAAGGAAGATTAAAGTAATTGTTCAAATTAAATAATTGCAGGAGAATAGTACTATCTCTAGGGGGACTGGTAAAAGAGCAAGCTAGGTCAAAAGGCTGCCTGGGAAGAGGGGCTGTTCCAGCCTAATAAAAGCTTGAAAAGCTATTACATAATGTATGAATATTTACTTTTTATTGTATTCGGATCTAATTAATTCATAATGGTAACCCTCAACCTCCTGTGGAAAATATTATTTCTTATGGGAGAAAGACTAGCTTGAAATTAAAAAAAAAGAATAAAGTCTGTTTTTTGTAGTGGAAATCCAATCTCTTTCCAGAACATAGGTAAGAAATCCTGTCAGAAAAATAGATCCCTTTTGCGTCAAAGCTTTTGTCCGTTTTCTCAATTAGTATCAATCTTTAGAAGCTGTTAGAAAAAGATTGTCTTGAATAGCCCTTTTCTTGCGGAATCATAGCTTTCCTTCCTAGTTAGTTAAGTTGTCCTCTACAAGTCTTTATATTGCAATATTGCTCATTAGGAAAACTGTTTCGATTTTTCGAACCCAGGACCGAGGCGGTAAAGCTTTGCTCCCTGTCATTAATTTTCAGCTCATACATAGGGTACTATAACGCTTAAGATTTTTGTTGAAAGAACCCTCTTCCGATATTCTTGACATTCAGTTCAATTTGAGCAGTTATCGTAACCGTGCTTTTAGGGAGATATAGAGAGGAGTGGGATCCTTTTTTCTGGTTCCGGTTCAGAGGTTTTTTATCTGTTCTATACAGAAACAAATTCCTTCGCTGTTTTTTTACTTTGTTTAATATTTTCTTCTTATTCTAAATCGTTTTTTTTTTAATTTTGTATTTGGATTTGAAATAGGTACATATTAAGATTTAATAATTTTTTAAGATGTGTGTGAAAATGGATTCTTTAGTTGTTAGATTTATAATTCGATCCGCCTAATTTGCTTATTCCTCGATGAATAGTCTTTCTCTGATGTGAGCTACCTTGAGTTTTAATGTTTGTTTTTGTGTGTATGAGCTGACACCTGTGTGTGTGTCTCCTTTTATATGATTTCTTTCGCTTTTCTTTTTTTATTCTCCCCTTTTTACATTCTGTGTTGGGTGTTATATATCTGTATAGAGTCTGTTAATCACTATGATGTGTGCTGCTCTCAATCTTTAGAAGCTATTAGAGGGAGGTTGTTGTGGAAAGGTCTGTTTTTGTAAGCAGGTTCAAGTATTTAATAGAAAGACAAAGAAAAAAATCAGGTAGGCTAGTTTTTGGTGTAAAACAGAAAAAGTAAATAAAAGGAATCCATAAATACAACAAAAAGTAAATAACAAAAATTGCTTTACTTTGATTAAGAATGTGTCACAAAAATATATGCAAAGGCAAAAAAAAAAGAAAAAAAAACATTAGCACCCAAAACAATAGACTCTGCTGCATTGGGGTATGTTCTGGACGACCCGAAAAAAAATGGGGGGGGGGAAGTGTTAATAAGTAATAACACGAAAAAATGGGATTTAAACCAGGAATTCAAAATTAAGCATATATAATGCTAATTAAAGAAATGAGCAAAATGTCAAGTGTGTTTGAGTAATGTTTCGGTATGCCACAAAGCAATAATATATCAACATAAAATAGAAGGAAACGAAATAAAAAGAGAAAATCAAAACTTTTCAATTTCACCTCTTTCGACAATATATTAATTTCTGAAAGATTTTCAGAATTTTCAGAAAGATTTTGGAACTCAGTTTTTATTCGGGGGAAATTGGGGAAACTCTGCTACTTCTGTGGAAGAACTGAGTTCAACATTCTGTATGCGGGTTTTATATACATTCATCACGTTCCATGTAGATCATGAACTTTAATTTGTTTCATTTGTTTATGTGTCTGTGGGAACCTCAAGCCACCAATAGGAACATTTTCATATTGAAAATTAACTTAGCCCATTATTTTTCTGAATAAGGGTCTTACTCTGTAGTTCTACAACACTATCGTTCGTCTTTACTGTTGTTTACCTTGACAATTCAGAATAGATCATAATGGTGCTGTTAATTTGCCTAGAATTTTTAAAAGAACTGACAATGTTGACCACTCTCTCCAATGGCTCGCACTCCTCAAAGCAACACTATTACACTGCAACACTGCTTACACTATTTACACCTGATGGTCGTTGAAGAGAACCAGTGAACACTTCCTCGTTTACTGAGAGAAGAAGCAATCGAACAAATATGTGTTTTGAACTGTTCAAAGAATTGAAAATGTTGACAGATTGTTCGTCAACGAGACAGCATGCTTACATGATCTTCACCTAATAATTATTTAAGAAACTCAGTAAGCACTGCTTCTCTTACAGTATGATGAAGCACTGGAACATAATATCAAATAACTTTCTTGCAGTAATAACTTCGAAATTTCACTTACTGTTTTTTTTTCTGAGATAAGTAAGTAAATTAGAATTTGGTTTCTTAAACAGAGACATCAATACCACTTGAGGACTATATTCTGGGATTCTCGATGTCGCTTTCTGTTTATGGGTAATCGATCTCTGATAGCATATTTGGAAGTTGAAAGTCTCGCTGGTAATAGACGTTTGGAATGGCAGTGATCAACGTTCAGTGAATGGCAGTGATCAGTGAATGGCAGTGATCAACGTTCAAGTGAAGTGGGTATAGGATCATATTGGGTAATCCATTTGGAATGGATAAATTATGAATATTGTTTTAATCGTAATGCTGGGTGTCTCAAAAGTTAATATCCAGTCTTTCCTGCTAATCTTTGGTCTTAGTAGCGTGCTTGAATATTTTCTAGTTAAAAATTTTTAAAAAAGTATATTTAATTCTAAGTATTGTTGCGTGTCGAGGAATGCTTCAGACGAAGTTTTATGACAACACAAAGATTTGAGTTCTTTCTTATTTCCTTTTTTTTTTTAAGGGTCTTAGTAATTCACGGAGACTTTAATAAAGACTTTGTTGCATAGACACCAAATACGACGGGTGTTAGCAATTTCCTGTTAAAGGCATCTAAAAGTAATTTTCTGGCGAGACTGCTTCTATTTTTGATCAAATTTTTTGATTATTCTCGAAATAGTTATATTAATTAATTGGCCTTACGATGCAGTTCTACTCGTTTACACGGAAAAGTAAAATGAGTCGCATATTGTAGTAACTCCAAGTTTCTTTATTTTGATTTTAAGGGGACTCGATACCTTAAAATCATTTAGTGAGCCTCAGAGTCGGCTGACCGTCACAAAGACAAGGGCTTATTATCGAATTCCCGCTGGGGACTAGTCATGTTCAAGAGTTGTCGAGAATCTGCGGTTTGACTGTGAAATTTGACTGAAAGGACAATGAAATTTTACGCCCCTTTTGTTTGCAAGGTTTTCAATCAAAGTGGGTAGCACCACAGGGATCTCACAATGTGGTCAAGTAGATCCATTGGTAGCTGCTTTGAACTAATTTCTAGCGTTTTCCTAGCAGGTGTGCTAGAACACTTTACGGGCTATTATGCTCCATTATAAACGAAAAAAAAGTTCAAATTTCTCTGCGGCATAAAACGTGAGAAGATGAATGGCTTATCTAAGATCCTCATAGGTAAGTGTCGCCTCTTAATTTCCATCGTTTATTCTCTTATCCAAAGTCTTATCCAAGTTATTGCAAGACCAAGCAAACTGAGCAGTTTATAATGGACGAGGGGGTTAATCCTGTAAGGCACTGTATCCTCTTAAGTCCATTTGAGTTTCCCCGAACTATCTCTTAGTAATTAGCATAATTTTTTAGGCACTGTTGTCTCTTCTTTACCTCACATCATCAAACATCTTTGCTCTCATCAACTATGTTGGCTTTGCAACTTGGGTAAGTTACTATTAGTCTGTCTTTTCTCTCTCTCTCTCTCTCTCTCTCTCTCTCTCTCTCTCTCTCTCTCTTTTTCTCTCTCTCTCTCTCTCTCTTTTTTTCTCTTTTTTTTATGATGTAGGTTTTAATGTATATGTATTATTACTCCTTTTCTTTGATCCAATATTTTTAATAGCGATTTAAAAACAGTTTCAAACCCACATTTGAAACAGGATAAGAGATTCACACTTTGCATTTCTCAGTTGCTATGACTTCCACAAGGCTGCTCAAAAAGTGGGAAATTATAGGCCCTGTTTTTGCCAAGACGGTGGAGGTCCTTCTGGCTAATCTGAAGTAAAAATCCCCTCGTGTGTTAAGGAAAGTTTTCAAATTAGAGAAAAAAAATTATGATGTACGCAGACTATTTTTACGTATTACTTTTTTTAAATCAAAGGGAAAAAACAAGCATTACCACGAACGGTATAGTAGAAAAAAAAACTCCGTTACGGTGAATGAAACTATTAAAATAGCGGTAGATCTCGGGGTTTGCTGCCTGTTAGACGGATTTGCTGTGTTATGCCTGTTATTTGCTTTGTTCTTAAAAACCTCTATTATTTCCTTGCATTTATCTCTGTGTCTTTATTCCCCCACCTTACCATCTCGTGTGTTCGGATACTCATTTCCTTACATTTTCTTCTTTTAATTCCTATGCATTATTCTGGCCTCTTTTAAAAGTAGCTTTAAAACACTTTAGGAGGCAATTTGGAATAGAGTTAGAGATTTGGTTAATCACTTACCGAAATTGATGGGACAATGCCGAAATTAGACTATTTTACATTACGTATTCTCAGTATGACGTGAATGAAAAATGTGTTTTAATTTGCGTTTACATCCGATCTTTTTACCACTAGGTGAAAAAAATTACGACACAAAAGGTTGAAATACAACGTCAAAGAAAATTTTGGTTTAATAATACGTTTAGGTTTAAGGGTATCTATAAAACAGGGGTCGGGACAAGAAAGGGCTTTCGAATCGGTTCCAAGGTTTTAGATTAAAATAAGATAAGATTTATTCTTCATTAGACACACATACAATATTACATGTTATTATTCTCCCAAAGGCTCATTGGCCTGTACAAAGGGGGAAGACAAATGAGTTGCTTACTCAGATATGAAAAGCAAAAGAATATTTAAAATGATCACTTACTCACATACGAAGGAGAAGAAAAGAAAATATAGATAAAATGAAAACTATAAAAAAATAGAATAAATAAACTAAATTAATTAAATAGATTAAATTGACTAAAACAAATTAATAAAAAAAAATCGTAAATCAAAATAACTTCTACGAAGCCAAAGAATTTTTAACAATTTTTTTAAACAAATTATACTTGTTAACTGGTAGGAGACACTGCCGGACAGTCAGTCCGTTAAAGTCCAATAACTCCAGAAATCGGTTTTGGACAACAAAAAGGTTAAAGAATTCAAATCAACTTTTTGGACTGTGATGAAAAAGTTGAGAGCAATAGCCAACTGGATGAAAGCCAAGATAGATATTGTGAGTGAGAGCCAAAGTGGCATAAGCCTTTTTCAGAATTGTATAAAAAATTATGCCATTTCACTTGTTGATACACAACGTAATTTTTTTCACCTAGTGTTAACAAGATCGGATGTAAACGCGAATTGAAACACATTTCTCAACCACGCCACACTAAGAATACGTAATGTAAAATAGTCTGATTTCGGCATTGTTCCATCAATTTCGGTGCTAACCAAATCTCTAGCTCTATTCCAAATGGGCTCCTACAGTATTTTAAAACTATTTTTAAAAAAGACCAGAATAATGCATAGAAATTTTATATCGATTTCCGTTTCTTTAGTTTCTGTTTGTATGTTGTATGTTGTATAACGATGTAATAACAATCGTTGCAAACCACAGAGCATACTACCTGTTAATTCAATAAGTTATTTTTCAGTCGCTGTATTTCTATAGTTTCTTCATTGTCACTTTGTATCCGACTACTTTTACTCTCTCTTTCTCTCTCTCTCTTTCTCTCTCTCTTCAGTCATTTTACTTTATTATCACTTTATATTTGAAAATATTTGCTCTCTCTCTTTCTCGGCCCTTACTCTTTCTTGTGTGATTGAGATAAAATCTGTTACTACTTTTCGAAATGGAAAAGTAGGAGTTTTTGACTTAGTACTTGCTGATGGATGGAATAATGCCCAAGTGAAACTACTTTTCATTATGCATTCTCAGTATGTGATTTAGAATTCTCAATAGGCGATTTTTTTGAGATGTTGGTCAATTCATATGCATGACTGATATATTTGGCAATAGAAAAAAAGGTCGAATGAGTAAAATATCCAATTTATGCTAGAAGTGTTCAATCCATCTGAAACTTTTAAGTGAGAAAATTAAACTTAATCATGTCATTTGCACATATGTATAAACCCAGTTTTCGGTCAATCACATTTTGATTAAGCTATCCGTTGTATCTAGTTAAGATTTCTAGTTAAGCTTAAAGAGATATTTTTCATCTAAAAGTAAACAACGAAATTGAAATTTAACATGAACAGAAATTGTACTAAATACGTGGAGGGTTGGCACCTCCCCTCAACCCCTGATCTTTACGCTAAAGTCTAGCTTGAGCTTTAATGAAAAATAAGTTTGGAAAAGATACAACTTGTTTTTTTTATTTTCTCACTGAATGTAAAGGATGACAATAAAAATCAAATTCTAAATTAAAAATTAAAATTAAATTCTCTCATACATGCCATTTGCCTTCGAGACGCTCCCTAAGTGGAGCCGGAAAGATCTTAAGGAGTGTCTATCCGTGCGGACATCTATTTGAATCCCCGGAATCATTCTTTCAGATGACAATCCTTAGTAGCCTTCGAGTCATTGGTTTTTGTTCAACTATTTTTGAATTATTTATTTATTTTGTGCTTACCTCTTTATGTGTATGGAACACGACTTCTTAGATGTTCCCCTTGCCTATTTCTGCTACAGTCTAAGGCTCCTGCGTCATTGCTATAAATTTTGGGATATTCGCCAGTACCCTTGTAAGGTTACGTGAGGCCGCCTGGCAATTATTTAAATTGATCTGCCTGTATTCTAGCCTTTGTGACAATTATGCTTGCAATAAATAAACGTTTAAATAGGGATAAAATCCTTTCAATCGACAATGTTTCACAATCAGTGATAGAAATTCACAAAAATACCAGATATTTCGGCCACATATGCAGTAACCGTCATCAGTAGTAAAACTGAAGAAAATTTTGCTGGTTGATAATATTTGCATGTTTTTTCTGAGTGTTTATATAATTATAAACAGTTTTGGTCAAATCATCCCCGCAAATATAACGTAGATGATTTCGGTGAATTTCTATCACTGTTTGTGAAACACTGTCGATTAAAAGGATATTATCCCTATTTGAACTTTTATTTATCGTCATGGAGAGGCAGTTTGGTCTCCGAAATAATCTACGTTATGCTAGCATTTAACTAACTTGGTAATATTTTGTGATGAAGGTACGACTTGGTTGTCCTTAGAACAAAGCCATACCCTAATTTACACAAGATATCTCCGCCACTTTCTTGTACAACGGTTTGAGAAGCAAATGTTCCCTCATCTCATTTGGGAGTTGGAAATTACGCTTCACAGTTTCTTTCACCAAATCAACGCTAATGGCCATATGGGTACATGAGACATCTCCCTTGACATAATACCTCAATATATTAATCTTCTCCCGTGTGAGGAACCCGTTACAGAAAACTATTAGGTTTACTAGACTTTCCAATGGCTCGTATAACCGGTCTTCTGCAGAAAAATCTTTCTATGGAAGTGTATATCCTTTATGCCAGAACCCAGCATCCCAACCTATCATCATTAGTCGCATGGGTAAAAACCCATGCGACTGTTTTATCGTCCCTACTTCACGTCTTGATGAAACTCCCCCCAGTCTTGTGGAGAAAGGATATACACTGACTTCTGTCCTCATTTATGAGGAGAGAAGTCAGTTCCGCTCTAGATTTTATCGTTCAAACCATATATAATGCTGTGGACGTCCTTTTTCTTCCAGTTTTTGCCGTGACGGCTCATCAGCCTGTTTTAGATGAGTCTACAGTTGAGAAAAGCTTATCTTTGGGCGGGCAACATTGGCTTTTTCTTCTTTTTTGCCCTGGTCATCTTCAAAGGGACATTCCTTTCATCTTCTTGCCTAATTTGATGGTCTATTAATGTCCCCTCAGGCATGTTTTTTTTTTATATAGGGCTTGTCTATCTCTTTTTATCCCTTTACAGACGAGCCTTCCTTGTTTGTTTCAAGGTCACCACCGTTGTTTTCCTATTTCTTATAGAAAGTCCCGCCTGCCAGATTCAGACCAGCTTGAGCAGGCAACAGTCATCCCTAGAAAGAGAGGGACCAGCAATATAACTTCTGTCTACCACCTCAGATTTCTTCTCAAGGTTTTTTTCTTTCGCCTTGTCGGCGCTTCACATGTCCACGGGGATTGTTGCCTCCCGCCCCGCCTCCCGCCCCGACTATGACTTTGAAAGCTATTGCTAGCTACTTTTGGGACTTTATAGCACTCTTCTTGAGGAGTACCGGCTGTAATGCTATTTGGTCAATAATTGTTGACCCAGATGTGTCGCCGTTCAACAGTACATCAGAGTTCATGCTCAAGCCTTCTTGGTGTGGAGGGCCCTTAATTTTTACATCATTCATTGATTTATAGTTTTCTATCTTCAGGAAGTCTTTTCTGCTATACATCCAGTTTATAGTGCCAAATCCATAGCAGAGAGTGAACACGTAAATTTTCCATATGTCGCGTTTGTACATCTCGATGAAGCCTCCTATACGCCATTTCAGCCCTCTTTCTAGTTTGCTAACCAGTGCATATTGATAGTGTAAGAGAGTGCGCGCCAAATGATAAAGCAGTCTCCTTTTCGGCTAGAACTGGCTTGGGCCCCTACACTGTTTATGCCCCCAGGTGCAGTCACTATTGAGTTTTATCTATTGTCCACTTCCCCTTAACCTCCACCTATAATCATAATTATCCTTTGCAACATTTTGCAACGCAATCTACTTTCATTTTATCTAGTCTGTACAGTGTATTCAACTATATACCCCGTCATAAAAAACCGTTTTAGCGGTTATATCTCCAAATGCAGTAAAGAGCAAAAAAAGTTATTTTCTTCTGCAAACTAAAAATATTGAAATTTCTCTAGACTAAAAATAGAATATGAGTAAAAGTAAACTTTGCCGAAGAAAAAATTCAAAATGAATAAATCAGATTTAAAATTGAGTTACTTTTGCCCGATTTAGGATTTGATTTCCAAAATTAGAATGAATAACTCGCTTGTATTTTGGTTTTTTTTTTGCTTTTTTTGCTTTTTCTACTTTTATCAAATTATTTTTTTTCTCTTTTTCGTTTTTAAGCTCATGTTTCCTTTAACTCTGCCTCTTTTTAGACGACTTGTTGTAAATGCAGGCGAAATACTAGCGATGAATTTATCTTCTATGAATTTTACTTGTCTAATGTCCCGTTTTCTGGCTTAGTTTTCTTATTGTTCGTGTCTTTCCATGGTTGCTCTGCTCGGCTTTATATCTTTTATTCGTAAATTATAAATTTGCATTTGGGGGGGGGGGTATTTCAGAATCCAATCTTAACAATGTAGTCCGTTCTGAACTTTTATCTCTATTTTATCTAAAATTATCTCTATTTTATGTTATCCATTGTCTTAAAACAGAAACCATATTAATAATTAATAATTAAGTTTTCTGGATTATCATTACATTCAGTCTGAAATAGCAGATACCAACAAGTTCAGCCCATAAAACGCTTATAATATGTAAAAAGGGCTAACATTTTGTGCGTTTTGTACTTTTAATAATACAAGTCGCCCATATTTTATGCTATCCTTTATGTGGGGACGGAAATTATACCAAATCATTAATTATCCCGAATGATCATTTATTACTTGTTATTAACTTCAGTCTTAAATGGCATATAGCAACGAATTTAGCCCATGAAAGGCTTATAACATATGAAAGCGGCTAACATTTTGTACGATGTGCAATTTTAATAATACAAATAGCCCATATTTTTTGTCATCCATTGTCTTGGAACAAGAAGAATGCCAAATAATTAATTCTTGTGAGTGATCATTATTTTTATTATCTTAGGCCTAGAATGACAGATAACGAAAAATTTAGCCCTAAAATGCTTTTATATAAAACGAACTAACATTGTAGTTCTTTTTGCATTTTTAATTATACAACTCACCCATATTT
>JAQQPU010028663.1:0-10443 GCA_029168905.1 Artemia sp. Kazakhstan ARC1039
AATGTAAAGAAGAGGGATATATATTTTTGTAGCTGAGCAAAAGACATGTGGCTAGATGGTAGAATTCATTTGGTGTCCTGGGTCACCAAAAGACCTTCTGGAACACGCATTTGTGTAAAATGCTATTGGTTTATACCATATTTAATTTTAGTACCACAGCATAGAAATAATAATTATAAGTTTTACTATATCTTTTAGTAGTTGAATGCATGTTTACAAGGTAAAACAATAAGACCTTTAGGATGGCAAATTTGGTTTCATTATGTAAACATCAAGATCTCTCTGGTGGTGTTTCTGACTCCCTAGAAGCTGACTCAAGTCCTAGTGATGATGAAGGTATGTCTCAAAAGTACTGTGGGATGTTTTTTTTGCTCCTACTTTTTATTTTTTTTAAACATGATGCAGGTGCAAATCTGAAGTATAGCAAAGAGATATTGTAGTTGTATAGCTAGACAAGCTTAACTGAAATAATAGTTTTTTATGCATTTTAATCCTGTATATCAAGCTAAAAATGAGAAAATGTATACAGAATGTTTCCTTCCATACCTGTTACCATGACATGAAAGTCCTAGGGTTTTTTTAGTTTGAACGTTTTGGGTTTTTATAGTCTTTTTCCATTCTCATGGTTCTAATTATCCTCTGCATTAGTTGTTTGGTATCTACCTTTATTAGTTTAGCTTATTCTTCAGTAAAAAAAAAAAAAAAAAAAGGCGGGGAGGGGCGCGCCGCCCCTCCAACATTTTTGGCTTCAATAGAATTTTCGCTGAAGGCGAAAGTTTCGGCAGAAATTTCGTAAAATTGCCCGAAATTTAGCAAAATTCTTGATTTCTGCAGAAAATTCGGCATAATCAGGTAGCAAATCGGTAAAATTTACGAAGATCCCCCCCTCCCCAATGAAATGAGTCTCGGGACGCCCCTGCTCTGTATTCCTTCCTAAGAAGTTCAAGTTTCATAAGAGATGTTTAAGAAAAAATTGAAAGCTAATTTTTATATATATTTACCTTTTGTTAGTAACAAAAGATAGTATTAAAATAAAAGCCATGTTTTGGCTAATCCTGTGTCTTTATATTCAAGATGATGTAACAAAAGCATCCTTTGCAAGTTTTTGTTCTTTGATATGGTGTCTTATTTGAGTAATTCTGCTTCCCAATACCATGGGGTTTGTTCTTTACTAGGTTCCAATTGAGAAATTGCCAAAGAATTTTTCCTATGTGTGTCATATACATTTTAACTTCATACCTTAAGCTTATTGAGAGTTATTGTTGGTACACTTTTTTGATTATAATTCAACATCCCATTGAAATTCTTTAATAATTTCAATAATCTCAAAAATCGCTAAAAGGAGATTTTTGGCTTTTTACTTTAAGCAGTACTAGATTGATTAAAATGGCAAAATTTTGGAAGAAAAATAGTCAGATTACCTAGAGTTTGGATTTGTAGGTTCCCTGATTTTGAGAGTTTGAAGGATGGTGGATGTGATTTGTGCCAAATTTAGTTGAAAAATAATGGACCATTGTGGCCTGTCAGAGATGTAGAATGATGGAAAAGGACTGATGGATGAGATTGTGTAAGCATGGAAGGAAGTACAGCTAACCATAACCAACCAGGATATTCAAGTGGCAAGCCCAAAAAGACAAATCCATATCTTTGAGGTTTTACTCCTGAGCTAAAGAGCACTAGGGGGAAGCAGTCCCTACTTTTGCTTGATGTGTCAATGAGATTCTTTCATTTTATATCCATGTGTGAAGAGCTATCTGAGCTGAAGGATGAATCTTTAGGGAGAGTGTCTAGAAGGGAGTGTTGATTAATTGAGCAGATGTCTCAGAGGAATGCCTGTGCTTCTAAACAGATGTTTAGAAGCGAAGTTGTGTTTTGTTCTTCATGCAATTTTCTTTTGTTGGTGTTTGTATATTGCTATGGCCTGCCGGATTTTGTAGTAAAATTTTATCTTGTTATCAGTGCTTCCCAAGCGAAAATATAATTTTCTTGCCATTCAAGATGGGGGATTGTAATTTTGTTTTATAGGTATTTAGACCATGGTGATTCCTTTTATTAATTAAAAAAACTTTTTCCACAAAATAAGTTTTTCAAAGAAAAGTAAAGAACTCCATTAAACAAAACTGAGCAAAAATAAAATCAAATAATCTACCAAGCGTGAAACTACCACAAATCAGCATCGATACATAAAGGAAACCCAAAATGAACAGAAATTACAAATAACCGAGTCAAACTCAAAACGAGCAGAAATTAGCATAAGTTGGGCTCAAAACCCCTATGCCTTCCCAAGACCAGATCATAATTTGCACTTTACTGAAAAAAATATAAGTGTTTTTACTTTTGTAACTTTAATAAATCAA
This sequence comes from Artemia sp. Kazakhstan ARC1039, assembly GCA_029168905.1. Lineage (NCBI taxonomy): Eukaryota > Metazoa > Arthropoda > Branchiopoda > Anostraca > Artemiidae > Artemia > Artemia sp. Kazakhstan ARC1039. Next base: position 2,358 of record JAQQPU010028663.1, read on the forward strand.
ATAATATTAACATTTTGATTACTAAATATCAGTATATGTATATTAAACTGACAATACACATTCATTTGTATTTTTTTCAGTAAAGTGTAAATTAGTGAAAAAGTTAAAGTGCAAAAAAGTGCAAAAGGTAGGCGGAGAGGGGGGGGGGGTAGTTGGAAACTTATAACCCTTGCCCTGAAGACTGTGAAGGGAGTGTCCTGCTCAAAGGTATAATTTCCTGAACTTTAAACTGTGTGGAACAAAATGGCTGTCTAAAAATTTTGATTGGATATGTTTGGGGAAATGGTGGGCGTAGAAGGGGTGTTAGTTACCTTCCAATTACTTTTGACTATTGAAAAGGGCACTAGCCATTTCAATTTCTAATCGAATGAGCCCTTTTTGAAGTTTCTACGACAACGCGTTCTATAAAAAACTTTATATGTCCCCAGGCCATAACTTACAACCCTTTTCCTGAGGGCTGTGAGGGGGTTGTCATCCTCAAAGATGTAATTTACAGAACTTAAAACTATGTTGAATAACATGGCTTTCTTAAAAGTTTGATTGGATGTGTTTGGGGAAAAGGTGGGCGTGAGAGGCGATTAGCTGCCTTCCAATCACTTTCGACTATTAAAAAGGGCACTAGCCCTTTGAATTTCGAATCGAATGAGCCTTTTTTGGAGTTTCTACGACAACGCCTTCTATTTATATGACCCCAGGGCATAACTTACAAACCTTGCCCTGAAGGCTCTGTAGGAGTGTCCTCCTAAAAAAATGTTTCTATGTGAAAATCAACTATGCTGAACAAAATGGCTATCTCAAAATTTTGATTGGACGTGTTTGGGGAAATGATGGGTGTCGGGGGGGGGGGGGGAGGGCCAGTTGCCCTCCAGTCACTTTCGACTATTAAAAAGGACACAAGCCACTCCAGTTTCCAATTGCATGAGCCCTTTTCGAAGTCTCTACGACAACTTCTTCGATACGAAGTGCCCTGCTCTAAAGGAAAAAATTAATAAATGATACATTGTGGCAACATCGTTCTAATATGCCCTCAGGGCATAACTTAAAACCCTTGCCCCGTGGGTTGTTGTGGAGTGTCCTCCTCAAAAACATATTTTCTATCTGGAAATCAACAATCACTTTCGACTATTAAAAAGGGCACTAGCCCTTTGAATTTCCAATCGAATGAGCCTTTTTTGAAGTTTTTACGTCAACGCCTTCTATAAAAACATTATATGCCCCCAGGGCATAACTTAAAACCCTTGCCCCGAGGGTTGTGGGGAAGTTTCCTCCTCAAAAACATATTTTCTATCTGAGAATCAACTACGCTGAACAAAATGGCTATTTCAAAATTTTGATTGGATATGTTTGGGGGAAGGATTGGCTGGGGGGGCCTAGTTGCCCTCCAATCACTTTCGACTATTAAAAAGGGCACTAGCCCTTTGAATTTCCAAGCGAATGAGCCTTTTTTGAAGCTTCTACGACAACGCCTTCTATAAAAACCTTATATGCCCCCAGGGCATAACTTAAAACTCTTGCCCCAAGGGTTGTGAGGGAGGGTCCTCCCCAAAATATATTTTCTATCCGGAAATCAACTACGCTGAACAAAATGGCTATCTCAATATTGTAAAAAGGCCATCATCAAGAATTTAACCTGTCGAACTGGCCTAGTCTAAATTATACCTTAATTCAGCTGAAGGTCAGTAGTAATATTATAAAAAGTGCCAACAAACAAGTTTGCTTTAGGATTGATAGCTTTGAAACAAATATTCTGAATGTGATGTAAAAACAGGATATTCATAATAGGTCAAAGCTAGGCTAGTAAATGCAAATTTATTTGTTTGTAATATATTGAATCTATTACTAGGATAATTGTGCAATTGTTTGCAAATTTGACATTCAACCCTAGTCTCCTTCTAATAGCACTATATAGTCCTAGGCTACACAAAGAAACTTTGTAAAAATAAAAAAATGATGAAATTCTAATCCTAAAATACTTACTTATTGAATTCCTAAAAGTATTTTATAGTGCCCTTATCCCCCCCCCTAATTTGCAGATATATAGCCCAAATTATATATTTTGCATGGCCATAGTTCTGTTGGAATTGCATTTCCAGAACTAAAAAAGCAAGTGTGAAGGACAAAGAACTCAAAATAAAGGAAAAATGTTTTCGGTCGGAATTCACCTAAGATAGGCACATGGCTATCATAAATGCAATCTTCAAGCCCTGAAAACAAGAAAAGGGTACAAATAGTAGTCTGGGAATAACATTCCAGATTACATTTTAAGGATTGGATTAATTCCATTCACCCATCTCAGCTACTTTCCGAGGTACCAAAAAGTCCCTAAACTAGAGTCCTACCCCATGGCTCTTAATAGAATGTGTCCAAACTCTAAAACAATGCCCTAGCAGAAAAAAGTGAAGCATCCAACTAGCAAAAATTTTGGTTGGATGTGTTTGGGGGAAGGATGGGCGTGGGGGGGGGGGTTGTTATTTGCCCTCCAATCGCTTTTGACTATTAAAAAGGGCACTAGACACTCCAATTTCCAATCGAAAGAGCCCTTTTCGAAGTTTCTACGACAACTCCTTCGATACGAAGTGCCCGGGTGTGGACGAAAAAAAAACATTGTGCCCACATCGTTCTTTGCTTAGGCAGCTCCATCGCGCTGCCTATGGTAGTGATTTTTATTCAGGATATTGCGTGATTTTCTTTTATAGGTGTTTAGACCATGGTGATGCCATTTTTGAAGACTTTTAGGCTCTTTTTGAAATTCTAATAAATTTGTTTATGCAATAAACTTTTGATACTAAGATTAGCTGAAATAACAGTTATCGTTTCTTTATGGTAATTGTCCATAGTAACCAGAAATTTAAAAACGCGCTTTAAAAAAAATGGCCAGTGGGAAAAATTTAAATGTTATGCAAAGGCTAGAGGTCTTGCATCTACTGGGGTCTATGAATATCTTTCATTGTTTTTTTTTTCTCTCTATTGTTTCCTTCTTGATTTGGCATTGAAGGAAGTTGGAATAATCTGTATTATTAATATATGTGGATTGCAAATCAGCTTATTGAAAAAACCTTTTCTGGAACAAATTCCTTTATATAGATGAGAAACAGAACTACATGTACAGGCGTCTCTGGTATCATATCCTTCCGGCAATTGGCATAACAGAAAAGGGTTACATGCTTAAATATCTGAACAGTTGAATATGTCTTGGAGCTTCAAATACAAAACTGACAAGTTAAAACCAACTGGACTGCAACGCTTGCCAGGGAGTGGTGCCTTCTCATTGTCAAAAATTTTAATATAGCAAAATTATCAGGAATGCTCCCCCGTCTTTTTTTAGAATATCATTCTATGATTTGCTTTTGGAAGTACTCAAAGCAAGACCAGAATCTCAAACTCACTGCTATTTTAAAGTGATAATCAGAACCAAAAATCTGTTTCATATTTTTAAAGTACCATACTTAGAAGTATTTACGTTCTGATGAACTCACCAAACCAGAAATGATTGTTCTCCTTATGCCCCAGTCATAATTAGTTTTTACTAATACTGAGACTTGCATAGTGATAATGTAAGCCAGTCAGACGTTTCATGGGACTTTTCAGCCAGGCAGTTTCTACGGGAAATATGATTGGCTCTAATTAGCGCTTACTAAATCATGGTATTGATTAAAAAAAAAAAAAAACATTTTGAACGGGCTTATGTTCTTAAAATCAAGAATCAACTTTCGAAGTTCATAACTTAGTCCTAAGCTATCATTCCAGAAATGCAATATAACTTTCTTAAAATATCAAAGACAGTGAAAATGAAATTTGACTGTTTAAATTTGGTTAAGTTGAATTTTTCTCAACCACATGTGTCTTAAAAAAATTCTGTAAAATTAAAAATTCAATTTTTAGTTAATAAGACCTCCAGTATAGAGCACAGAAATAGATCTTTTTAATTTGCGTTATGTTTTTGTTTATACAGTGAGAACTAGCCTAAGTAGAATTAAATTCTTAATTTTGCATTACCATGGCCCCAAGGGTTCCAGAGTAATAAAAAAAACATGTTATTGTTAATATTATTATGCGGTTATCCAGCTTTTGGTAGAAGCTACCGCCAAATTGAAGAGAAATATAGCACAGGTTAAAAAAGACGCTAAAAATTAAGCGACCAAACAGCTTAAGAAGCTCTAGCTTTTCTTTGAAAGTGTCGCCCCCCCCTCCCTAAATTTAGAAAAATACATTTTTTGGGTTATTTTCATTGAAAATAGTTTTTTTTTCCAATGGAAAAAAATAATCAACAATTGTTCCTTCACCCCTAAATTTTAGTGAATTGAAGCCACTAGGAGGTTTAACTGTCTTTGCAAATCAACAGATTTTTAATGGGTTAATTTTTGGTTGGATAAATGGTTTTAATCAAATTTGACTAATTAGTTTTGCTTATTTATTTTTTTTTTATTCAACGTGTCATCGCTATATTCAATAAAATAATATTCAACTAAATAAAAAATCTAGGAAAATCATGGTCTTAAGGAATTAATCATGTTCTTTGTGATTTAACGGATAAGAATATAATCTAGAAAATAGAAATATAAAAAAAAAGGAATGAAGTTTGACTAGTACTTTTTCTCAACGTCACTTTATACTTGGTTCAAAAACATGATCATACTTTTTCTAGAGGCAATGACTTGTTAATTTTTTGTAGAGTCTCTGGGGTCCCAGAAAACAATAGTTGTGCATTTGTGGATGATTTATTGAACATTATATTTAGCACTAAAAGTTATATAAAGAAAACCTTACTATTGTATTTTAGATTGTCTTAACGCCCAACTTGTTGCTAATAAATAATAGAAAGTGTAAAAACAAAACTTCTAACTTTTAAATTTTTATTTGACTTAAGTTACTTGTCAATCTTTGCTGATCAGTGTTTTTTATTAGTTTCTTCACTAACCTTTATTTATTTCTGGCTCATTTTAAAATACAGAATTGTTAGTGGTCCCTTCAAAATGCGCTTTTCTGGATAAAGGTATTCCAATACTGTTTTTCAATAGCCTATTCCCCAATCCTCATTTTATCCAAATTTGTAGAAAAGAAGGTAATAAGGTCACATGTAAAATAAAATACATTAACGAAATTTAATGAAAAAACCTAAACAGAATATATGTTTTAATTGACATCTCTTGTATTTTTAGCTTTTTTTTAACTAAACTCAAAATTATCTCTATCCTGAAGCTCACAGTCAATTTAAAAAATAAGTTAGAATTTTAGGAGAGGTCTGTTAACCCCTTTCAACGGGATCAAAAGTTTCGTGCATTATAGAGATGAGGATTTATTCACTATGCAGCAACTTATTAAACAAAACAATAATAAAAAATGTTGAAAAGAAAGAGAAAACTAAACAAAAGAAAACGCATTGTCTGCATAAAATTGTCCCAGTGTAATGATTCTCCCAAGAATGCCCTCGAGATAAAACTCCCGGAACCTCATCATGTTTTAAGATTTTACTTATAGTTTCTGTAGATTTTTTCTGGTTCCTTTCTGGCACATCTGATGTCTTTGGAGGCTCTGTGGGTCCACTTCGGTCCTCGAATCATATACATTGAAAATCCTTGCTTAATTCTGGTTCAAATACGGTGCTACGGGCCTACATTTCTTCTAAAAAGGTGATAGTTGGGTGATTGGGTTGAAAATGTTCGGGAGGAGGGCTTCTTTTTCTATATCTTCTTGAAATTTGTTGTCGATTTTAGCAAGAAGTTGGGATGTATGAAAAAGTGTATTATCCAGTTTCAGGGAGATTCAAATTTTTGTTTATTTCAGGAAAACGAATTGATTTACTGTGCGGCAATGATTCATCCATAGAAGAATCTGAAACCCTTTATATGCCTGACTGTGTCAGTGTCTACATAAAAGAAGAAATAGACCCAGTTTTTGAAGTTGCTTCACGGAGGGAAACCCCATCTCTTTATGAATACCAGGATGAAAGCAGTCCACTTATAAAGTTTGAAGAAGTCTCTAAAATAGATAGTCCCTATTATTTTGAAAATATGGATGGTCAAAACCCAGGTTTTCTTGAAGAAGCAGTAGCTCTGTTTCAGTTTGAAGAAAACGCTTTACAGTTAGAACCTTATGAATGTGACATATGTAAAGAGGTTTTTTCGTCAAAGTATCACTTTACCAGACATCGAAGAATTTGTACTGGTGGAAGGCCATACGAGTGTAAAAAGTGTAAGAAAAATTTCTCCAGGAAATCCCATTTAGTGGATCATATGAGGATTCACACAGGGCAAAAACCATTCACGTGTGTAATGTGCAAGAAGAGTTTTTCTCGAAGTTCAAATTTAACCAGTCACATGATTATCCATTCTGGAAAAAAGCCCTATCGGTGTGAAATTTGTAATAAAGACTTTACCAACTGTTCGAATTTGAATAGACATCGGAAACTCCACATAAAAGAACATGGGAAATTGGTGAAAATTGGACCTTTGTGAGTTTGACTGCTGAATGATAGGATTAAAAAGAATAGTAGCACCGCAATTTATAGTGTTGCTTTGCCGAATTAAAAAAAGTAAAATTTCGATTTTATCTATGTGAGAGCATTATAAATGACTCTTTAACCCTTGATCAGCACTGGAAAACAAGCAAAATTTGATTTTAAACTAGCAACAAAGCCGGACGACATGAATTAAACAGTAAAAAGAAAACATTTAAAGCAAAAAAATAATTTTGGACCGTCAATTATTTTGTCCCTTGAATCCTTCCAATGTTTTATTATATGCTATTGGTATCGTCTATGTAATGTTTTACTTCTTTTTGAACACACACCAACAGAATACCTCGCTTTGCCTCTCCAGAGAACTCCTTCTTATCCCTTTTGACCTTTTCATATCATTCATTTTCATATCAAAATGTTATTGAAGTCAATAAGTGATTGCAGCCACAACTAAAACCACAGATGTACGAATCACTATGGGAGACATAGGGCAGTTGTAGCAAACATTATACTAAATAGCCTTTTAGAGAGATCATATATTCATTAGTTTTGCATTGGTGATTCCAATGAAGGTTTTGAATAAAAAAAAGGACAGATAAAATTGAGAAGTTACTATATTAAACAGATATTGCTACCTTCATTTCCAGCAAAGTTAAACAGAAATGCCTGTCTGTGTGAGGGGAATTTAAATACAAAGCATTGTGGTTTAATTTTTGTTTAGTTGAGGTTGAATCTGATGATCAAGACTTGGGACACAAGAGCCCATTGCCTACACGGCTTAAACATAAGTTTAATATGTCCAGATATTACAATGAAGATCTCAGTGTTGTTTTCATAGCGGTCATATATCCGTGAGTCCCATTGCGAGTACCTCTTCTGCTATCTTACGTTCTGTGATAATTATAGCCTCAGGGGCTGACGATGTGTTGAGAAAACCTTATTTCTGGGAAAGATCTTAAGTTTGTAGCCTGTCCTTTAGGTTTAATATCTGTCCCCTGTATATTTTTGCCGATTGTGGTTTGGAGTTTCTGATCCCCATCAATATTTGCTTTATACCTTCCGGGCATGCTCGTAATTTGTCGAGATGATTTGACAGAATTTTATAGCCAAGACAATTTTTCCCTAACAACACTTTGGCAATTCAAAGATCTTGAAAGTTGAATTATTCTTTCATTTGTGTATTTGCTGCAATATAAATGGTTGAGAATCTTTGCAAATCAATATGATTCCGTTAACTTGACCGATATGTCGAACACGCACTGAATTTCGTTGAAATTCAGTGAGTTTGAAGTGGGCCTTATGCAGAATAGGTTTTTAAAGTTGCTGGCAAAGCATCTGACGAGCTCTTCTACTTCTTGTCTAAGCCATCCGTGGCCTGGAAGAAACAATTAAAGTCTCAACAGCCCGAATACATTAGATATAAAGTAATGTTCTGATCAGATGGTTATGAAGTTTTTCGAAAACCTAGTTATGACCATGAGTTGGGTGACACATTCACGAAACATAGCTTGAAGGCTTTTAACCTTGGTGAAAGTCATTCTGTTTTTCCTTGTGACAGTGCCATATGAAGGTGGAGGTCGCGAAATGCTTGGAACACCTTCAGAGTTAATCCTTGCCTAGCAGTCATGT
>JAQQPU010028664.1:0-10443 GCA_029168905.1 Artemia sp. Kazakhstan ARC1039
TTTGAATAAATACAAATTTAAAAAGTGTAAAAGTGCATAACATCACAGATTTATCAGACAACTAATCTTTTTTCGGGGTGAGGGAGGGGGGGATTCATGCTTCCCAAGTTTCTTCAGAGAGGGCTTGAAAACTATAATGCAACTTTTTTTTATTATGAGCATGCGTATAGGCCGCTATTTTTACATAAAACAACCATATCCATCTTTATTCTTCAAAACACTGAATAATATAAAACTAATAAAAAATATAATCTTCTGAAACATAAAATTTTGGTCTAGGCAATTCAAACGAGATCATAAGAATAGAGGTCAAAATTAGTCTAAACATTTGATCAAGGACAATAAAAGGTATGTTATTTCCACTTTTAAGCCTCCTCTACAATTTGGCCAGCCTTTTTTTCAACTTTCGAAGCCGCTGATCCCAGACAATATCAGTGGGGGTAACTTGCTTTGGTAATTTTGGTTTTGATGTGTTTTCAACTGGCATTTCTTCCCACTGCTGTCTTTTACTCCTTTTTCTGGTACTAGGAGCTTGCTGCCGTAGTTCATAAGGCAAAGTCTTTACGCACGGAGGAGTTAACTGATTCTTAGCTATTGACTCTTGGATGACGCAACCAATATTATGACTTGGAGTAGTTGCCTATAAGAAAAAAAAAATATTCATGTCCAATAGATCAGGCTAGTTTAAGATAGGGATACCGAACAGTTTGTGGTAATGAACTGCAAGTGACGATTTTTTTTAAACTCTAAAAAATGAGTTTTGATAGAAATATATGCATCAATAGAATCGGCTTCTGATGGATAATTCCAAATACATAAAATTTATCATGTTTGTACCCATTAAAAGCTACGAGACTGAGGAAATTTGCCTGGTGTTCAAAATCAGGGGGAGAATACTCCTCAGAGAGCAAGTAATTTTGACAAAAATTACACCATCAAATTCAGCACTTCATAGAAACCTATGTAGCAGTTTCAAGCTCCCATCTGTAAAAATGTTGAATTTCCCTTTTTATCGCGAATAAAAATCATGGATGCCTTTTTTTCCCAGGGGTGATCGTATCGAACAAATAGTGCTAGAAAATCCACCATATTCAAACGAAATTAAACATTTTAATGCCCTTTTTAAGTAGCTGAAAAGATGTACCAGAGTAAAGTGTTGTTTTCTGCCATTTTGTGGAACAGCTATAATTTCGTCTCGAAGAGGGCCAAGTTGATATGGATTACAAATTATTACATAGCCAATCGATTTAAAACTATCGAAAAAGTATATATTCAACTTCCCATTTTCAGAGGCAGTAATACTACACGGTGGCGCATTCGTTAAAAAAGTCATGAAATTCATATAAAATAAACGGTTGATACTGACATTTATTTTAGATCTTCGCATAATTTGATTTACTTAATGTTATATAAAAATATGTACAGTGACGACAACTGTGCATCAGCTATTATGGAGGAAGGTTGGTGGGTCATTGTGTAGGGAGGGGGAGGTGCATGATGTCTCAAGAATGTATTTTTACATGCATTTTTCTAACTCTCGGTGTGACTTAAGATAAATATAGAAGATAGTCTGGGGAGGGGGAGGAGCATAAATTTATACTCTTATCTCCCTTCATTTGGATTAAGCCAGAATTTAAGTCTTGCCTGTTGATAGCTCCCTTCTTATTGCAGAATTTTTTTTCTTTTCCAGATATCTTATTTTAAAGCTTCATGTAACTAATTCTAACCATTTGGGGCTTGGTAAAATTACGCATAGTGGTATATCATTGTGCATAAGCTATTATAGAGGAGAGCCGGTGGATCTTTGTGTAGATGGGGGAGCGTGCTTTAAGTCTTAAACAGAGTGATTCCGTGCCAACATTTTCTAACTATCCGTGATCCTTCAGATAAATAGAGGGAGGTTTGGGGGAGAGGAAGTGGTAGAAATTGATCTCTAATTCTCTTGATTCCCGAGGATATTTTTAGACTACGCCTGTAATATTGGTGATGGGGTGTGAGAGCATCCCTATTATTGCGGAATTTTTTTTAAGTAACATAAAAGATCACATTCACGTGCCAACCGGCAGTAATGTGGAGAGTTGGAGGGGGGTTGGGTGTTCTCCAAGATTTAAATGGTAATATATATCATTTATTTATTTACACATAATGTTTAATGGCTTCTTGTTTTCTGGGGCATTGCATCTCTACTGGCGTCCATGGGCATATCCCTTTAAAAAAGATTTGTTCAAAGAATTCGTCATCGAAACCGTGGAAATGATGAATCTAAAATTGATTACTGATACCCCCCCCCCCCGTTACAAATGCATGACGGGGTAAATTTTTTTTTGCGATGACGGTCATTCTTGAGACAGTGTTTTACGAATATAAAATTTAAATTAAAAAAAAATGCGGTTGATGGATGGAATAGTACCACTCCTTCATATTTAAGAGAGCATTGGATAAAACAACTCGTAGTAAGAAACTACAAGTTAAGAGTAACGCTTGTTAATAGAAAACAAATCTAAAAAAGGAAGTATTTTTTTTATTACAATGCATGTCACAACTAAATCTATTGTTGATGCTGGTTCTTATTATGTATTAAATAAAAAAAGTTTTTTTTAACTGAAAGTAAGGAACAACGTTAAAACTTAAAACGAACAGAAATTATTCCGTATATGAAGGGGATTGTCCCCTCAACACCTCGCTCTTTACGCTAAAGTTTTTTTATTGTTTAAAAAAATAGAGTTGTGAGAAAGTCAAACTTTAGCGCAAAGAGCGAGGCGTTGAGGAGGGGCTTACCGTAAATAAATAATTAAAAGAAAATTTGCATATTAATTTTATTTTTATTTGGTTAAATGGCTTTCTCGAAACTTATTTAATTTTATTTACGAACGTTTTTATTAGTAATAAATATACGTAACTTACGAATTAACTTGCGTAACGAACTTCTATATTCATAATTTTTTAACACGCATATTAGGGGGTTCACCCCCTACTCAATACCTTGCTCTTTAAGCTAAAGTTCGAATTTTTTTCCAATTCTTTAAAAATGACCCCTTAATCACAATCAGTTGAACAGTTCAAATCAGTTGAAAAACTAGTTTTTTTTATTTAATTTCTGACCTTTTTCTTTAATAATTCTGGGAAATCCGGCGCCCCCTTCATAGCAATGTTCCTTCCCCCATGAAAACTTCCTTCGTGGAAAGATCCTCCCATATAACCCCCGACCCACCCACTCCCCAATTACCAGAAAAAATCCCCCCTGAAAACGTCTGTAAACTTCCCAATAACCAATACTATATGTTAACATTGAAAACATTTAAAGTTCATAACTTTCAGCCCTCCCCCCGGGGACTTCGGGGGATTAAGTCATCCTAAAAGACATTTTTATCATATTTTCGATCATGCTGAACAAAATGGCTATCTAAAAATTTTGATCGGCTGACTCTGGGAAATAAATGAGCGTGGGAGGGGGCCTAGTTGTCCTCCATTTTTTTGTTCACTTAAAAAGGGCACTAGAACTTTTAATTTCCGTTCCAATGAGCCATCCCACGATGTTCTAGGGCCACTGGGTGGATACGATCACCCCTGGAAAAAAAAACACGCATCCGTGATCTTTCTTCTGGCAAAAAAATGCAAAATTCCACATTTTTGTAGATAGGTGCTTGAAACCTCTAGAGCAGGGTTCTCTGATACCCTGAATATGATGGTGTGATTTTCATTAAGGTTCTATAACTTAGGGGGTCTTTCCCCCTTTTTCTAAAATCAGCCAAATTTTCTCAGGCGCGTAACTTTTGATGGGTAAGACTCAACTTGATAAAACTTATATATTTGAAATCAGCATTAAAATCTGATTCTTTTGATGAATCCATTGGTATAAAATTTCCGTTTTTTAGAGTTTCGGTTACCATTGAGCCGGGTCGCTCCTTACTTACCACGAACTGTTTGAAAACGTTTTAATTTTAAAGTTGTTCATTAAGCTATTAGCAAGTGAGAATATGCATAATTTTAGAAATAGGAATGAAACTTCCATTAAAAAGGTCCAATTTTGATGGAAATTATTCAATGGAATTCAATAAGTATGGGATTTTTGAGGGAATTGAGTGAAACGGGTGATCTAATATGAATGTTAAAATTGCAATTTGGCGTGCAAAATTGAAGTCTGAAGGCAGAGATTATTTCTCAGCGATTGTGAAAGACATTACAGCGTTCTGGGCGCATAATTGTAACATGTAATTCTTCTAATTTTGTTAATAAACAATTATAACCGGCTATCTGTCTCTGGTTCGGTCACGTATTTAATATATGGTATACTTTAGCCCCCCCCCCTAATGTGCAAATATATATCCCAAATTTGTTTATAAACTATTACACATTCATCCCATTTTATTTTATTTCATTAGCATTAACCAAACTTGACTTCTTTAGCAGTATATAGAAGTGACCATATAATGCACCAGTACCGAAAAACCTTATCAACAGAATGACTTACATTGCTAAAAGCCAATCATATACTTTACAGTCCACAGCCCAACAAACTAAATGCATTAAGCAGGACCCCCTTTTTTTTACCAATTTTCCGAATTACTCAATAAATCAACAGAGCAGCCTCTTCCTTTTTATAGACAATACGAATAAAAGAGGTTCCAGCGAACAAGAAGAAGAATCAGTTACAAAAGATCTGGCAGAACATTCCTTTGTGACAAAAATGACATTTTTGGGTTCAATCTACTTTTTCACACAAAAATAGGCAGCATACAATTTATGAGTGCCATAGATAAAAGTATTAAAAATAATATTTATATTTGTACCACTTACTTTAGTATTTATAATTGAAAAACTATACAATTAAAAAACAACAACATTGGAATAAAATAAAGGTAAACTTTTTTCCTATATTTTTGCAGCTTGTGAAAGCATCCTTTAATGTAATTTATCATTGTCATATTGAGCTGAGTAGTTCTGATCGACGTGAAAAATTTAAGCTGAATGTGGAAATGATGAATTAATATACCTGGCATTTGCTTAACTGCAAGATAATTGTGCAATGTCATTAATCCCTCACAAACACCATTCAATAAATACTTCAGGGGAAAATTCAATAACATTTAAAATGATACTAAATCTTCTTTGAAAACAGAAACAAAAACAATTCACAATTTTCTTGAGTTAGATGTAAAAACAACAAAATACTCAATAATAATAATAATAATAATAAAAAATATATATATATATATATATATATATATGATACCTTCCCGGGGATAAAATTTAGGATAATCTGACCAGAATCAGGTTGTTTTTCATACCTCCTGCATTTTTGCTTTGAAGAAATTGTTTGAGCATCCATAATTCTAAATTAGTGCATCTTTCTCTAAGCCACATGAAAAACCTGAAATAGGTTATAAATTAGATCAACAAATCCAATAATGCGCAATAGGCATTTTTGAAAAGATATATCACAAGTTTTTACATTTTTTTCACTCAACAAATAGCATAAGAGCCACTATTGCAGAAAATAAAAGAGACAAGTAAAACTTTCAACTTTTTTTTTTAATTTGATTTACATTGGGCTGATGACACAAGACTCAATTTTGCTTAATGAACACAGTAGGTATTTTATATGTATTTTTACCTCACTGAACTTGTCAGTTTTTATTTTTACTTTATATTTGGTCAAGGATGGAAGGTTTGTGTTTTCCAAATGAACACGGGACATCTTTTTCAAGATATTTTTTGGTTTTTTTAGCTTTTACTTTATACTGAGCCAATACTTTACCTGCATTATAATACCTAGTTTTGCCAAAAGGGCAGAAAATGTATTTTTATAATTACTTTTACATTTTGTTAACTTTAACTGTATCTATTTTATTTAGGCCCAGTTCTATATCATTTGTCTCAGCCAAAGTGAAAGAAGAGACGTTTCTGTGTGCATGGTTCAAATTAAATTTTACAGTCTACTGTCTGGCAGCTAAGTGAATAGCATTTTTTACTACTGCTACTAACAACTCCTATAACTACTTGACTCCCAATAATAACTATATTCAATTGGCTTAGATCCCAATTAAATTCCTGCTAGATTTTTTGAAAAAAATATTTAAATTTTATGAGCTTTTCTTGGGAAAATATGAGCTTTTTTGAACCAATTATGCACTTAGATTAAGACTGTTGTACTTTAGAAATGGCCATTGATAGACACAAAGTGGGAGTTGGTGATTTTATCACTGGTGTATGTGTTTGTTACTTTATTTTGATCTTTATTTTTAAACTCAACCAAAAGCTTTAAATTTGATACAAAAAGTACAAAAGACAATGGTTAGTTCTCTAACGTAATTGCTTCTTGTGCCAAAACAATGCAAAATCAAGAACAGCACACAGAACAACTGTAATCTTGAACAGGGCATTGAGAAAAAAGGCTCATTTGGTGCATCTACTAATCAAATAAAATATAAATTTTGCAATAACTACCGTCTTTATATTAAGAGGAGAGCTCAACACCATCAGTCATGTGATGCATATTCCATAGAAAGTTTTAAACCCTGGGCCTAGAAAGCTCTTGAGGCCTAAGGTACACCCCCCCCCCCCCTCAGCTGATGGACTCTGCCCTCATAGCTTGTTTGGAAATATGACATAAGTTACTGTATGGGCATTAGTTTTATCGAATATAATAATGATTCATATTCCATGGACTGCAGGCGTGTTTAGGAAAGAATGGCAGACTGCATTCCACTGCAGCCTCTTAGACTGGGAGGGTACATGAAGACCCTTTTGATAGTTTAATAATATTTCAGCACTGTTTAGGACAAAACTGTTGTGGTGAGAAAAACAATGCTTAAAAACAGTACTTTGCTATGGCATGGTATCAATTGTTACTTAAAAAGGGTACTAACTCTATTACGATTTCGTCCAGATGAGCCCTCTGTCAATAATCTACAATTAATTGTTCGATAGAATAACCCCTGGTGGAATATAAAACCTTACTTCTCTAGGAAACAAAAATTTCAGACTTTTGCAAATTGTGGATTTAAAGTTTTCATATTAGTCATTTTATTGAATGATTAAAAAAAAATTCTCTCATTTCTGGGAATATTTGACCCTTTTTCTAAAACCATACAAATTTCGATCTACTTATAGCTTTGATAAGCAAATTTAAAATAAACGAATTTTGCCTATATACAGGCAACGTTAATAGTAGATTCTGCTGATTTAATTATTAAAATCAATTTTTGTTTTTTAGAGTTTTTGTTTCCAGGGACAAGAGCTACTCTTTACTTAGTTTATTACTAAAAACTGTTTAGTCTGAGGTCTCAAATTTGAGGGAGGCTGCAACATCCTCCTCTAACACCTGTTTTGCACTAAAGTATAGTGCATATTTTATCTTAAATATTTCAATAATCACATATTAATAGGAAAATATCTGAAATATCAAAAAATAAATTTAGGTCCATTATTTTTATCTTTCTCCGGTGGAACTATTTGAACAAACATTTTATAGGGATACTTCGGGGGGGGGGGGGTCTTTTTGTGCAGGTAAGCATAAAAATGTCATCTTTTATATTATACTTGAAATAATTCTGTAACAATATGGAGGCTGCTACACTACACACTCAATATTACATAAGCAAATGAATGATCAATATCAAGAGATAACCAAGATTTTCCTAGTTCAAGATTCAGCAGAATCTTCACCTAATTGTAACTATACTAGTTTACCCCTTGCTAGCTCAGTTCTACCAAATCAGCAAGTTACAAGTTCTGGATATGGTCGATCGAAAGTGTGCAGTTTCATTAGCACCAGTTCATTCTGCATCCATTCAGGGTGCTAGCTTCTGGGAAATAGATTCTGCAGCTAAGGTTAGGCTAAAGGGATCACCTTAAAAAGTCCGTGGTCACAGAAGAATTTTAACAGGTGCAGGGTTCGGACAGGTCGGTTCGTTTCAAATTATAGGCTCTGTCCTATTTTTATAGGATTTCCCGGGCACAAATATAGGCCAAATATAGGATTCGGAAGTCCTCCGGATCAGATCTGTGGTAGATGGCGTGGGATGCCTGGTCACATAAATTCGTCATTTCCCGAGTTTTTACATTTTTTTTTTTTTTCAAATACAAACTGTACAAACAGTAAAAAAATCAGATACACATACTGTGCCAACCATTGATTGATACAGGTAAAATATTTGGAATCACTCTTGCTGCTTCTTGGGCATCAATTTCGATGTGAGGTCAGTTTTTTTCTGCAAGAGAATGCTCCATTCTCGCAGATTCCACCATCTGCTCTCTTTCACTTGTTCTGGACTTCACAGCTCCTTCGAGCAAAGAAACAGCTAGGGCAATGTCTATGGAACTCTCGGACTCGGCAGCCTTCTTCATTCTGTCGGTCACTTCCTGAAGTAGAGTATCTGCTACTGTTCTCTTTTCTTGCTCTGATGCTCTAAGTTTTTATCTTTTGCTTTCCAGGTCTCCTATTTCTTTCTTTTTGTCGTGGAACTCCTGCAACTTCCGCTTTCTGTCCTCTTCAAAAGCTGCTTCTCCTTCTCGGATAGCTCTTCTTTTTTCTTTTCATCCAGATATTGTCGATACCGAGACCGTGCGGAACGTGCAAGGTTCAACAGCTCTTTTGTAATAACAAACCGTTCTGGTTTTCCTCCATAAAGCCTCAACGTGTCATATAACATGAGTCTCGCATCCAGAAAGCGTTCAGACATCAAGGCCTGGTCTTCACCGAGAATCCTACCAGAACGCGAGAACCCACGCTCAACATATGCGCTGCCATGCGACAACGTCAGCACCGCTTTGATAAGCTTGGTAAGTTCCGGGTACTTGCTGTCCCCGCGCTCATTCACCAGTCCAAAATAATGGCTCCAAAAATTATAGTTCCGAGTAATGTCCTCACGGGGTCCAGTTTCCATTCGCCACTCAGCCAGGGCGCCGTCTGAGCTTACTCCAATTGCAATCTCGCGTGCCACAACCGCAATGTCTGCAATGCTTCTTGAATCCTTCATGTTGATCGGACTCAAACAGCGTAAAGCCTCTAGAAAACCATCCTTTTCCAGAGGACATTTGTTCAAAATATGACGAAACCCGCAATAAAATGTTTTCGCACATTGACATAGAAAATAGCCTTGTCTTTCAGTGTTGCTTTCTCACCGAAAGCTCGTTCCACATTTTCTGAAACTATGGGCTTTTCTGCAAATTTTTCAGCAAGGTTCAACATTTCTGGTGAGAAATTTTCATTCTCGGTCACGAAATCTGGAGTAAAGACCCGTCCGCAAAGCGTCACAACTAGTCTTTTGATCTCTGAGTGCAGAACATGAATGAGAGGCTCTTCTTTCTGGAACAGTTGGGTGAAACTCATGAACAGTTCTTCTGAGGCTAGAAGAAACTCGAGTTGGGCCTTCATTGTCGCACTTTTTATATATACCACAATCTTCAGAATTTTGGGAGTGGACAGAAGATTCTTCAGTTTTTTTTCTCTCGGCATGAAGTTCAGGAAGGATTACCGCCACTGCTGCATGATTCTAGCAAGGGCACGTCCGATCGTCAGCCAGCGGCTTGGGACATGCTTCATGAAAGCATTCTCTGGCACTCCCACTTTCTTTTGGCACTTTCGATAGTCTTCACAGCGTGCAGGCCAGCCGTCAAAAAATGAATGCACAAGAATAACAAAGTCGGAACTTTCTTCTCCGAACACCTGAAAACCTTTCAAGAAAGCGTTATGAATTATATGGATGTAAGTCTCTCATGCAAGTCTCTTGCATGGCATAGTTGACTCCAAAAGTCTCAACACTGAAACAAGAGTGAAGACACAGTTGCTTCCTTCAACAATGTTGCATCTAGATTCAATCACTGAACTGATGTTCATTACCTGAAATGCCATTGTCCAGCGAAATAAGGAAAAAATCCTGTAGAATTGCTGGCCAGTGATGATGAGGAGCTATTGGTTCGGCAGCGTCCCACTCTGTTTTCCATGGTTTGGTGGACCAATTCTTATAATGTCGATATTGAATGCATTGACAGAGGAAGCGGTGACAGCTGCATTGGGAAGACTTTTCCAGGGGGCCAATACTCTATTGGAGAAATAGTGGTTGTGTAGTCTGCTGTGAGCTCTCTTTTGGAGCAGCCTCTTACTATGCTCTCTTGTCCTGGATGATTTGTCAAGTTGGAAAGGCTTATAAGAAGAGGAATCAGCATGCAGTAGCTAGTAAGCCATGATGACATTGCCCCTCTGTTGTCTGTAGATGAGTGTTGGGAGCTGTAGTTTGTTCAGGCGAGATGGATAGTCAAGGTTCAAGGTTCATGAGGAATATCATGTGCCAGATCAATGCCCTAACAACAGATCTGCGGACAGTTGACTTGGATATTTTATTGGCATGGTTATACATGAAAGTAACTAGTTTTGTCCCAGCAACACAGAGCTTGCTAGTCAAGTTGAAGTTTTTATTCAGATGGCAACAACACTGCCTT
>JAQQPU010028665.1:0-10443 GCA_029168905.1 Artemia sp. Kazakhstan ARC1039
CTCCTAGAGAGCCATTTTCATTTGTCTTTCTTTCTCATTGGACGCCCGTTCAAACATCAGATAATAAAAACTCCGAGGTTGACACAAACCCATTTTTTTACTTTGATATTGTAATGGAATGAATTTCCAAGATTCCGAAATTTTCCAAGTAAAAATGCCCAGAACATAAACCCAAACAATTTAAGTAACAATTAATTGTCAAACTTAAAAAGTAGCGAAACATTGTGTTACAATTGTAACTATGAAAAAATCGTTCCCACAAAAGAAGATAACAGCAATAAATATGCAGAATAACCAATTTCACTTGACATGCAACAACCATGTAGTCTAAATCTTGAGATGGAAATTCCAAACGATCGACAGATGGTCTCTTGAGATAAGAAATAAAACTATGTGTTCCGCTATAATTAAAAGGTATAAACCATAAAAACATTTTCTTGAGATGCAAAAGTAAAACTAAATATTCCGCTATAATTACAAGGTATAAACCTTTAAAACATTTTCTTGAGATACAAAAGTAAAACTAAATATTCCGCTTTAATTACAAGGTAGAGCTTTAAAAACATTTTCTTGAGATACAACGTAAGACTATGTAGCTTGCTTTAATTATAGAGTACAAACTTTGTTCAGCTCAGAAAAATTCCAAAGTGAAGTCTTAGAGAGTAATAAATCGTATCAAAAGCTAGTTAAAATCAAATAGCTGATTGGTACAGCACTGTCCAATAGTAATGTAGGACATTCAGTGCAACCAATAGGAACTGTAAAATATACTTTTAGTAACGCCCGAATGTAACCTCTGGCAAAATTGCAGAGGATAGATAGTTAGGACTTAGCAATTTTGAGTCAGTCTTACAGCAGTCTTACAGGAGTCTTACATGAGTTTTTGGGAGTCTTTTTACCAGTTTTTGGCAGTCTTTTGCCAATCTTACACCAGTTTTGTATGATAATAAACTTTTGAGAAAATTTTCATCAGTGCATTAACTTTTGTGTTGCATCGCCCCAGATGTCAATTTCGTATTAGTGCCCTGTATTGCAAGTGTGTTGATATAACCGAAGCTCTGCAACAATTATGTGAGTAATAATAAACACATTACTTTCTTACTTTATTCTCTCTATTTTAATATTTCTCAGAATAGCTAGTCCTTATGGCTCCACTCGCTCCCAAGGGAAATTGTAACCTTTCAACCTGATCTCAATTCAGTATGGCCGTTAGTATGAACTTCCCAATTGAACTGTTGATGTAAGCTCCCAACTCTAGAAGTTCCGCCTCCACTCAGGTAAGCCATGCGCGAACCATTAGTCCAGAGTTTAACTAAATCTTCCATTGAATCAATTAATTAGAGTTCCGTATCAGGAAACACCAAAAGAATATATAAGAACTAATCATTTTAAAACCTCCCCATTAGTATAACTTATCATTTTATTAAACCCCCCCCCCCATTAGAATTGGCGCGGCCTTTTTAAAGGAGCAAAACATAAGGACAAAAGATTTTCTACAACAGTGATTATTGAGAAATATTACGCATAGGGAAAGTGTGTTATTTTGCATGATTTAAAAGTGCTATATTTTGTACATGTTTTGAAGTGAAATATTTTATTTAGTCTAAGTCCCCTTAAAAATAATAAAAAAAATTTAATTTAGACGCACCAAATTTAAGTATATCAGAAAAAACAAAACCAGTGCCGAATTAAAAAAAAATGTTGTTAGATCAAAACGAGCAATTATTAAAACAAAAACTCATTGCCAAAACAGTGGAAATTTCTAAATCCCTTCCCTCGTATAATGGTGACTCAGATGTAGATGAATTTATTATACAATTAAACCAATTCGTAGAAGTAACTCAAACGGACTTAAAATCATTAGTAGGCATGTTGTTAATGAGACTTAAGGGGCAAGCACTAACATTTCTAAAGCAAATAGAAAATACGATAGGGGAAGATAACAATCTTCCAATAAACTCAATAGAAAAACTACTAAAAGCGTTCCGAGAAAGATTCGTTGAAACCAGTTCAACACACAAACTAAAGCACGGTACGGTTTGTTTCGACGAAACACAAAATGTTAGAGAATATCTGCACAAAGTAATGGTATCTATTGAAGCCAAGTACGAAAAAGAATTCGGTCCCTTATACGATAAAATTGTACTAAATACTTTCATGCAAGGATTAAGCCCCAAATTGTACCGAATGTTGATATCAAAGAATATCCAAACATTAGAGCTAGCAGTCCAGGAAGTAGAGAGAATGATAGAAATTGACTCAATTGTGGCAAACCACAATAAGTCAAGAATAAATAACGTAGAAAATTCAACTCCGGGACGATCACGAAGAATTTCCCCAGATTTCTTTCCAAAAAATAACTCACCCAAACCGAACCAAAATAGATCCCAACCCCTACGAAACAAAGGATGGTACGTTTTGTACCCAAGAATACGACAAACAATGCACAAAACCCCCCAATTATATGCTATGCCTGTAATAAGCAAGGACATATTGCCAAGGAATGCCGCACTAGAAATAACTTTACACCAGCAACCCCCAGTTTTAATAACCGTTTGTTCGGGAGAACAAACTTAAATGCCAATGGGTCAGGTAGCTATAGAAATAACCCCCCACGCCTCCCACAGTTCCGCAACCCCTACCAACAAGGATTTGCCTACTCAAATCCTTCCCTCAACCAACAAAATAATTATCGGTTCCCCAACCCAAATACGCGACAAAATATGTACCAATATAATTCACGGACAGTGTATCCGACTAAATTTAACAGAAATACGAGCGATGACAGAAGATATTTTTTTCCGATGGGAAACGAAAGAAACTTTTCGTCAATACAAAATGAACAAACGCCGCTAGCCGTCGGCACAAGAAACTCTAACCCACGTAAAAATACGTGGCAACCAAGACAATCAAATGTCAATCAACTTGGAGCTTCACTAACAAGTGAAATTCCCACCGAACCCCAATGTCAAACCCCAACTTATCAAATAAGCGCACAGGGAAACGAATTAGGCCCCCAAGAAAAGTAACTGGGACCCTGGAGGCCAGTATTTTTTATAGGTCCCATCCAGTAATTGTACCCTCTTTTAGTGATAATAATGATATACTACCTATATTAAGTAATTTTAGTGTTGCAAGTATTAACTTCAAAGCGTTAATAGATTCCGGTGCATCAGTTAACATAATAAATTCGAATGTATTTAATAGACTACCAGTATATATTAAACGACAGAAAAATTTCAATATTCCCAATTTAACAAGTGTCACGGGTCATAGGCTGGAAGCTATAGGCTTCATACGTCTAGATGTGACAAAAGATAATAGGATCTTTCCTACAAATGTCATAATTTGCAAAAATTTCCCATACGAGGCTATAATTGGTGCTAATTTTCTAAAATCTAATAAAGTGTTATTAGATATAGCAAATAACAGACTCGTGTATCCATACGATCCTACTCTCCAAAACGTGGAGAGAGGGGAAGCAACAGTGAATAGAATCAAGTCTTTTGTAACTCACGTCACGTCATTTTCTCCCACGGGACGAGAAAGAAAATCAAGCAGCAAATGGATTGAGTCAGTAAAAGCAAAAATACGAAAGATGCAGGAGTATAGACAAAAAGAGATAAAGAAAAGAGCTGAATTGTGGAATGAAATAATAAATCCAAACACTGTTGTAAGGGGACAGGACTTGGAATCACCCTTACAATCAACCCCAAAAGCGGAAGACCTGACGCAATCAAGCGCCAATCTTAATTTAATAGAAAATAGCTCGGAAGAAAAATATTATGGATTTGCGGTGCGTAAGACAAAAATCCCCCCAAATACTATGCAAAGAGTACAAATCTCTCAAATGGTCACCCCTGTAAATGACAATTCCGAAATTTGGTTCGTATCCCCGTGTAAAGAAATTCCAGAAAATCGGTTTTGTGAAGAACAGATCATTTCATATGAAAAAGGCGAAGGTTTTATTTGGTTAACTAACACACATGAAAACGATATGATTACATTAAAAAAGGGACATATCTCGTTGAAATACAAGTGATCTCTGAACACGAGCTAAACAAATGGAAAAATTCCAAGGATAGCTTAGTTAATAGCATCGGTGTTAGCAACCCAAAGAATAGGTACCCCCTGACAAAACCCCAATTTTTGGAAAAATTTAAATTAGACCATATTCAAGATACACAATTAAAAGAAAAATTATGTGAATTACTTTGGAATTTTAGAGATACTTTTTCTACATGTGAGGAAGATATCGGGTTGATACCATTTTATGAACATTCCATTCAAACCACAGGGTTTGAATGGAACAAACAACAGCCCTATCGCATCCCTCATCCCTACAAAGGCTGGTTAAAAAACAAAATACGCGAATTAGAAAGAAACAATATTATACGGCCAAGTATAAGCCCGTATTCAGCCCCCGTTATAATAGTACCAAAAAAGAACAAGGACCTTAGGCTTGTAGTAGACTATAGAGCCTTAAATAAGCAGGTAGTTAGTGACAAGTTTCCCTTGCCCCGAATTGATGAAATCCTAGACTCCATTTCAACCAAAAATACCATTTTCACATCTTGACCTCCCGCAAGGTTATCATCAGGTTAAGATAGCAGACAATGACGTCTATAAAACAGCCCTTTCAACGACGGAATGTGGCTCTTATGAATATTTGAGAGTACCCTTCGGACTCAAAACTAGTTCAAGTGCATTATGTAGACCCCTATTACACTTATTGCGAGGTATAGAAAATATTATCCACTTTGTGGATGATGTGATTTGTGTAGGAGAAACACCAGAGGACCATTTAAACACATTGACCAAAGTTTTTGAAAAATTCAGAGAGGGTAATTTAAAATGTAGACCTGAAAAAGTGAACTTACTCAAATCCGAAATAAAATTTTTAGGAATGGTAGTGACCCAAGGTCAAATATCACCAGACCCCGAAAAAATAAAATGCGTAGAAAACCTTAAACCACCGAAAACTATGAAACAACTAAGAGGTATTATTGGTTTAACCAGTTGTTTTAGAAAATTTATACGCAACTACGCTCAAATCGCAAAACCCCTAACAGATCTAACTAAAGGAACTTCCCAAAATATTACCTGGTCGCAGGAAGCTCAAACTTCCTTAGACACTCTCTAGAAAACTGTTACATCTGAACCAATATTAGCGTTACCAGACTTTGAAAAAGGAATATTTGTGGTCACCACTGATGCTTCAGGTCTAGGTATTGGTGCAATCCTTTCCCAATTAATTCCCATGGAAAACCACCCCGAACCCCTGCAAGAACCCCCTCGGTATATAGAGAAAGTCATATGCTATTCAAGCAGAACTCTTACCAAAGGCGAAAGTAATTATTCAGCAACGCAATTGGAGTTACCATCTATAATTTACCATTTAGATAAATTCAGGCATTACTTAGTAGGACGAAAATTTAAACTGCGCTCGGACCATAAAAGCCTACAGTACCTAAGCACATTCAAAAATCCAACTGCAATTTTAGCGAGATGGATAATGAAAATCCAAGATCTGGATTACGAATTTTAACATGTGACCGGTAAACAAAATGCCCCTTGCGATTACCTGAGTAGATACCCTGTGAATAACTCTTCAGATAATGAAACTAAACAAATAAATGCCATTAATCCCAGTAAACGAAAACAAAAGAAGAATAAACCTAAAATCCTCACAGAGGAAAACAAAATTACCCGTAGCCCCTTACCCCTAGCTAACATTAAAAGAAACCAAGTCAAAGATGAATTGTGTTCGACCCTCATTAATTATTTCGTGAATTCTGAAAACCTCCCCGATAAGTTTAGAACCCTGAAACGGGAAATAGACAATTTTTATCATGACTTGGACGAGGAAATCCTTTGCAGAATAGTAACAGGCGAAACAAATAGAAATCAAACCCAAATAATCCCAGTACTTCCCCAAAGCTTAATAATACCTGCCTTTGAGTATTTCCATTCGGAGATAGGTGGACACTTAGGAATAACCAAAACATTTCACAAGCTAAAACCATACTTTTATGTTCCGTCGGCGTTAACAAAACTCAAAGATTTTATAAGTACATGTGAAGCGTGTAACTTAAGAAAAAATCCCCAAACGTACCCTAATCCCCCCTTGGGAAGAGTGCCAGTAGCAAGGTTCCCTTTCGATATCGTTTCATTCGACCTATATGGTACAAGTGGAGGATTACCTGCTTCTAATAGAGGTCATACTTGTGTCCTCTCAGTAATAGACCATTTTACCGGTTTCACTTTTGCCAAAGCACTGAAAAATCAAGGCGCATATGCCACAAGTAAAGCGTTGGCAAAAATATTTTTAGAATTTGGTGTTCCTCAACAGGTCATTAGTGACAACGGAACTAACTTCGTTTCTAAAGTAATGAAAGACTTGATGAGTTTCCTTAAAATAGAGAAATTAGTAACCTCTCCCTACCATCCCCAAGCTAATGGAAAAATTGAAAATAGGCACAAAATATTTTCCAATGTTTTGAGTATTTATTCAAAGGACAACCGAAACGATTGGGATTTGTATCTACCTTACTTAACCAATGTAATTAATACCGCTTATTCAGAAACGACTAAAGATAGTCCATTTTTTCTTTTATTCGGAAGAGATTTTAAAATACCTTATCAGGAAATTATAAAGTCCAGAGAATATTACAATAATACCTAGGACTACAAGCAAGATTTTATAAATAGGATGAGAAAAACCTATAAAATAGTTAGACAAGAGTTAGAAAAATGTAAGATGAACCAAGAGTTGAGAAATGAGTCCAAAATCAAAGGGAATATAAATTTTTAGGTAGGCGACTGTGTCTATCTGAAAAACGAAGCTAAGCTGGAAGGCAAAAAACTTTCCAATAAATATTCAGGACCCTACAGAATAATCAAAAAATACGACAATGATTTTACTTTTAAAATGATAAATCCAGAAAATGGGAGAACATACAAAGCACATGTGAGCCGTATGAAAGGTGCCAAATACCCTGTTAAGTGGGCACCCGACCCCTCGTCTTCAGATTCATCAAACGCGGAAAATAAATTTCCTAAGTCAAGGCTATCCGAATTAAAACCCTTTAATTTCAAACAAAACTACTTTGAAAACCATAGCGAAGAGGAAGATTTTGATGAATTTTTGGCCATGAAAAACCTAGTCATCCCTAAAAGCCCTAATACCCATGCCTGCAAGAACCCCAAAAGGCCCAGAGAGTTCATCCACAGAAAGCTCGGAGCAAGAATTGGACTATACGCTGTCGCCAAACACCCAATTTTTCACCGATAGAATTTCAACCCCATGTCCCCCCAAAAGATTTCCTGATGACATGGTATCCCCACCAACCCCGATAGAAAGACCCCTATCGCTACAGGAGGAATTAAACAGAGCTCTGGAAACCCCAGGTGCAAAAAGGAGGAAGATTCCCCCTAGGGATACAAATACAAAAAACTTGAGAGAGGCCATGGACATTATAGGTTATCCTATAAAAACAAGGCAAAGTACCTTGACTTGGACACAGGAACACCCTGAAGATGAAAACTTGGGACAATACCATCACATAACGGTGTCTAAAGTAAAACCCAAGGAATCTCAATCCTGGAAACAGACCCTGCTACGAAATACACCTCACCCCCCGGAAGATATGGCATTCAAGCAGTGGAGACATTCTCCAAAGGTATTTGACTCATCCCGGAGTTCCCAAGAATCTTTTAACTCACCCGAAACAGGACTTCAGCGTGAGGAAATGGAAAATAAACCCTCTACCTCCAGAGGAGAAGAGATATATGAAGCAAGAGCAGATGATACCCCAAAATCTCAAAGGACAACCCCAGAAAGCCCTAATGATGAATCCTCAGAAACTAGTTCTACTGAATCGGACGATGAGCCCCAAGACGCACAAAAACAAAAACCTACTTCGGCTACCGCCCATGCAAAACAGGCTGAGGCAAAAGGCCAGAAATTCCTTTTAAAACAATACAAGAAATTTGACCTAATCTCTATGGGAAAGTCAAAAAAGAGTAAAGCGCCGGAAACTGAACAGGAAATTACCACGAAATCTGGCAGAATTAGGAAGAAACCAGACAAATGGAAATATGTTTAGGAATCGAACACTCCAAAAAATTTTATAAGTCAATAGCAAATCAAAATGAACAGTTTGAAAGAAAAGGAGGCATATAAAAAAGACATTACAATGAAAGCACCCTTAAAAAAGTTCAAAAAAGTTAATAGTTAAATCTTTCCAGATAAACTGAATTCCGGCTTGAAAAAAAAATCCTGAAGATAGAAGAAAAACAAGAATTGTTCAACCCCTCCTACAGAAAGAGGGATAACTAGTTCAACCCTGTTACAGACAGAACAAATATGGATCAGCTATTTCAAATACGAGCAAAACTCCTAGAAGCATCGGCCCAATTGATAACAGAAAAATAAAAAATTGAAAGTATGATAGAGACTATACTTAAATCCCTTAGTGAGGTTAAGGCATCCCAAGAAAAAATGAACAAGAAAATAAATGAGATCCTAATCACTAAACAAATAAACAAATTAATTGAGGCTCAATTTATGGAGGTGAAAGAACAAATCGCCAAAATCCCGAACAAAAAGGAATCAATAAGTGACGCCGCGCTTGTCGAGGGATATAATTATCCCGACCAGATCCTAAAATTACAAGTATTATACGATAAAATGCAGGATAATGGTAAAAAAGTACAAGATTATAAGAATAGTACTATCCTATCCGCGACGATGGCAATACAAGAACTCCTGGCACCCCAGAGAGCAAAGATTCTAGACATGCAGCATAAGTACGACCACTTGAAGGCACAAAAAGAAATAATTAAGCTGCAACAAGATAGCTTAGAGAAACAGCTAAAAGAGAACCATGCCGAAATTAATAAAGAACTACAGAAACAGAGAGATTTTTGCTCAAATTTAGAACAAATGGTTGCAACATGTTTCACCGTTGAAATTGACCTACCCCTCAGCCCCCATTTGGAAAATCTTCTTACTAACAGTTACAACGAAGGACCATCCCAACCCGTATACTTTGCAATTCCAAATCAAGCTCGTCACCACAACATAAAACCCCAAGCGGAAACATACTTACTTACTTACTTAACTCCCATCCAGCCGGATTGGCCGACTCGGGGCTTCTCCTCTTACAGAACTATGGCAAAGCTTCTTATACGATTCCCTGTTCGCTGCAGTCCGAAGGAGTACAGACAGGGGATGGCTGGGAAAGTTTTCCCTCCAGCGCTTGGAAGGTCGTCCTTTTGGCCGGAAGACATCAATCCTTCCTTCAAACGCAATTTTTGGAAGTTGGGCTGGGGACATCCGCTGAACGTGGCCTAACCATCGAAGCTGTTGAAGCTGGATGGTCTGCATGATGGTCTGGGAATAGTTGAGCGAAGACAATAGCCGTTCGTTTGATATTCGGTAAAGGTAGGTGATGCCAGCAAGCTTCCTGAGGGATTTTGTTTCAAAGGCCGCCAACCGGCGTTTGTCTTCTGCTTTCAAGGTCCATGTCTCTGCTCCGTACGTTGCTACTGGAACCACAAGAGCTCGAAAAAGGCGTGTTTTGAGTTTCAGCGACAGATGTTTATTTTTCCAGATCGATCGCAATGACTTGAAGCATGCTGAGGCAAGAGCGAGGCGTCGTTTAATGTCTTTTGATGAGTCGTTTGTCCTCAACGGACAATAATACAACCACAAGGACCCATTACCCTGACGCCCAAGAGAATGTTATTACGGGCCAAGATTACTCAGAAATCTCCGCACCACAAGGAACACCCACAACCCAACCATTGCCAGAAGGTACAGAAAACTAAGGAATGTCAGACACGCGAATTAATTGAACTAAAAAAAAGGTAAAAATTCTTTTCGTCGAAATCCCTCTCTTATACATTAAAGTGAGTACATTTTATAAAATGTGATGTCCAGTGACAAAATGTAGTAAATAACCTAATAGTCGAGCGAAAACTTGTTAAACTAGATAATTATGTTTCTGCTAGACAGAACATAGTATTTCCTTAAAAAATAAATAGATAAATAAATGCGGATTACAAATTCAATGGTAAAAAAAATGCAATGAATAGCCATCCTTACATTACTAGGAATAATTAAACAGCATTTCGGATACCCCCCAGAGTAGGTAAACCTGACGATCACAAGGGATCGCTTAGTGAGGAAATTTACTTCAGGGCACGAGGATCAAATCCGTATCCTAGGTTCGGCCGTCTATCAATCCATAACCCCAGACCACTACATTCCAAAAATTACTTTCAATTTTAAAAAAAAGTATTCGGATCGGCGCTTCAATAGATTCTACCTCATCTCAAATCAATTTTGTGGGATATTTTTTTTAATCATCATGCCAACGACATAATCAAATACGGAACTCCAAAATATACTAAATTTAATCACAAGAAAAGATGACC
>JAQQPU010028666.1:0-10443 GCA_029168905.1 Artemia sp. Kazakhstan ARC1039
GGTTTATATTTTTTGAGAAAGGAAAGGAAACAAACGAATTAAAACGCTCTCCTTTTTTTGCCTGTGCAAAGAAGGGTAAAGGAAAAGTCTATCCCTCAGTAGCTGCTCTACAGACTATTTAAAAATTGAAAAGATTTGGTTGTAAAACGAATCCCGATTCCCCTAAAAGTCCTTGACGTTTGTGTTAGTTTCAAATTCGCACATTCAACTGTTCCTAAGATATTGTTTGTATGCCCTCTTGACAACCTGCATTCAGTCGGCGTGTTGTGATTAAGTTCATCCTGCCCCCCCCCTTTAAGAAAATCTTTGAATTTTTTCTGTTTATACCCTTAGGCATAGTTGTAATCGTAGTCAGAGTAGTATTGGTATTACTACTAGTAATATTAATTGAAATAGCAGCAGTCCTACTAGCAGTCCTGCTACATCCCTCTCGTCAAATCCTGGAAGTTTTAACCCATTACAACTATTCATTGCTATGAAATTGCTAATATGTCCTTTTGATATATTCTCTTGAAATTTTAATCTCAATGCTCTTAGCCTTAAAAGTAGTTGTAATAGAAATAGTAGTAGTAGTTGTAGTAGTAGTAGTATTAAATGTAGCAGTAATAGTAGTATTAGTTGCGTGCGTATATTGTCTTCTGACCAGATGGTATTCCCCTTTAAGCATTCTTTATTTTAATATAGTTATTCGTTTTGTTTGGTTAGTTATATTGATAGTTATTTTAATATAGCTAATATAGTTTTAACAAGAATTCGGGCTTTATTTTTTTTCAGCTCCTGCAAGTCCTGTACTAATGAAGACTTATCCTTTCTTAACTTCTAACCAAAATGCACTGGATATGAAACCGTTAGTCACCCCCTTAAAACAATCACACTGCTTTCGTTAGTTTTCTGCAGTAATCCTGGTTAACACGATTATTTTTGTTGTATTTTTGTTGATTATTTTGCATATTAGAATTCCGCTCGAAATAAATGTTTTCATTGAATCAAAAATGATACCCTGACGTTTCGAAAGCCTATAGAGCGTTAGCCTTACTCTTGTTTTTGGTAATTTTGTAAGAAAATTTCAAAACCGCCTCTTATCGTTCCAGGTTTCCGAAGCATGCAAATCTATGCTCCTATTAAGTTGATTTGGTGAGGACACTCCCTCGGGATATTCCACGCCTAGTGGGGGAGAAACAGATCCTGACACACCAGGTATCAATATTTTTGACGATTTTATACTATTTCTATTATTTACGTCAGAGTTGTTGTAAAGCGAGCAGAAATTGCAATAAATAACCAAGTCAAACTCAAAACGAGCAGAAATTAACATGAGTAGTGCTCAAAACCCCATGCCTTCCCAAGGCCAGAACATAATTTGTACTTTACTGAAAAAATATAAATGTTTTTACTTTTATAACTTTAATAAATCAAATAATATTAACATTTTGATTACTAAATATCAGTATATGTATATCAAACTGACAATGCACATTCATTTGTATTTTTTCAGTAAAGTGCAAATTATGTTCTGGTCTTGGGGAGGCATAAGGGTGGCCCTCCAATCACATTCGACTTTTAAAAAGGGCATTAGCCCTTTCTATTTTCAATCGAATCAGTTCTTTTCGAAGTTCCTAAGACAACTCCTTCGATACGAAGTGCCCTGGTCTAAACCAAAAAATAAAAGAAAAAAATAATAATATATGGTACCCACATCAGTCTTTACTATAAAAATGTCAAGCCTTCCAATCACTTTCGAGTATTAAAAAGGACCCTAGCCCTTTCAATTTCCAATCGAATGAGCCCTTTTTGAGATTCTACGACAACGCTTTCTATATATACCTTATATGCCCCCAGGGCATAAATTACAACCCTTTCCCTGTGGGCTGTGAGGGAGTTGTCATCCTCAAAGATCTAATTTCTAAAACTTTCAACTACGTTAAACAAAATGGGTATCTTAAAATTTTGATTGGATGTATTTGGGGAAATGGTGGGCGTGAGAGAGGCGTTAGTTGCTCTCCAATCACTTTCAACTGTTAAAAAAGGCACTAGCCATTTCAATTTCCAATCAAATGAGACCTTTTGAAGTTTCTACAACGCTTTCAGTAGAAACCTTATATGCCCCAAGGGCACAACTTACAACCCTTGCCCTGAGGACTGGGGGGGGGGGGTTGTCATCCTCAAAGACCTAATTTTCAGATCTTTCAACTACGCTGAAGAAAATTTATATCTCAAAATTTCGATTGGATGTGTTTGGGGAATGGTGGGCTTGAGAGGGAGGTTAGTTACCCTCCAATCACTTCCGACTATTAAAAATCGTACTTGCCTTTTCAATTTCCGATCGAATGAGCCATTTTGAAATTTCTACAACAACGCTTTCTATATAAACCTTATATGCCCCAGGGCATAACTTACAACCGTTGACCTGAGGGCTGTGAGGGGGTTGTTATCCTTAAAGACATAATTTCCGGAACTTTGAACTACGTTGAAATGGCTATTTTTTGCTAACATATACACGATTTATTGTGCTTAAAACTTCCTAATTTTTCTATCAATAGTAAAAACGTAAAAAAAACAGTCCAAAAATGATATTTTATAGTTTCCTCATATTTTTCTATTAGTTATAGCACAAATTACTTTATAAAAAGCACTAAGTCTCATTTTATTTTTTGATTGTCATTTTCATTGAAGAAATTAGATTCACTGTCCTTCTTTTCTTCAATGATTCCGTTTCTGTCCTACCTGCAAATGCAGAGGGTGTATTCTCCTCGGTATCATTTAAATTTTAGGCATCTGTTATTCTTTCATTATTCATCACTTATTCTTTTTATTTGCCTATTCTTTAATTGTTGTTGGTTATTCTTTCTTTTTAGCTCTACGCTTCCAGATTTTCACATTTTTTTCTGTTCTCTTTCAGGTCTTTTGACTGTTATCCCATGATTTGAGTTATAGATGGCGTTTAAACACAATCACAGGACAACAGTAGAGACTACTTTGGATTCAAATCAGGCACATACACAATACTCCAATTCACAATAACAGATTTACAGTGCTCCATTACTAAATCAAGATCCGGCTTAATGTTCGCTTCACAAGCACCCTGTATCAGTACCATTTTGTTTTCAAAGATGAATAAAATTAAATCTTTTACATTATGTGATTCTTTTGTAAACTAGAGCCATTCATTAGAAAAATTACAAATAAAGCCTTACCACCATATAGGGTGCACATTGCTACCAAAAGCACTGCCTGACCCTCTGCCTCGGAATGTCTTCACGTACCAGCTTACACCTTGGTCTTGTGGGATAAAGACCACAAATTCGAAGCAGTATAGTTGTCCAACGATAAAACTGCACATTCAAGCCATACCTGGTTAACGAGGGAGGCCTGACCATGAAAATCTGCCTATACAATCACCCTAAGTAGTAGCTTCGCTCTTAAAGATGACCTCTCCATCCAAGCAATGCAATCTAATACAATCAATTTGGCTTTGCGAGACAATTTGGCTATGCAATCTCTCCAAGAAAATTTAAGCATAAAAATATTTCTGTAAACATTTTGAACGGCTGGCTTTAATGATACTCCTTGTAAAGATGAGCCAAGTTGTCTTGGAATATTTTCGGCTAAAAATAATTTGCTGAGGAAATTTCTAGCCTCTCTGTCTTACCGAATTTAAGCTGCACCAATGCATTAACTGATTTTGAGCTTCTTTCTTAATCAGCCTCCTCAAATTTTGCGCTTTTTTTGAATTTTCTGTCTCGGCCTATCTTCATCCTATTAGGTATTTGGAAACCTTCATAATTCTTATTGTGGGGGACCACTATAAGGAGACAATTGAAGTCCATGCAGTTTATGTATTTTAAAAAAGTAGTTGCCTCAAAAAATAATTTTAGTAGCTTGGCTCTTAAAGATGACCTGGGTCTACTAAATTTTTGTCATAAAAGGAATATAAAGCTGATCAAATTTTGTGTTACAGATATTACATTTGCTAGATAGCCGTAGAGTGAAGGCCATGTATAGCACGGATCATAGTATCCTGGATGATCTCCAGACTACATAATATGGTTTTGAGCATGAGCCATAGACAATTAGTCCGTAATCGATCTGAGATCTGATATAAGTCTTATAGAAATTTATTAGGGTTTTTTCATGGCAGCCCCAAGGCATATTGAGTAGGCTTTGTAAGATGCGCATTTTATTCTCACATCAATTTTTGTAAAACCAGAATAGTTATTGACATTCTTCCATAGAAGTATTATGTTTACTCAATGCAAGCTTGCCACCCAGAAGGTTTCATTGGTGCAACCTTGGGTGGCAAAATAGTGTCTTTTTCGTGTAAAAGTGTTATTTCCAAAAACTTGCCTCTCGCGATGCTTCGCATCACTTGCGCTGGTACCATAGATTTACAATTTTAAATAGATACCAGATCTAGTATGAAGCCACTTGCTAAATCTGGGCGCATCAGAAACAGTAGGGCCGTTTTCTAGCACTAAGATCTTACATCTAAGAACTTTCATCTTTCTGCAAAGATTATCGTTTTTTCAGCTATCTCTGTTCTAAGATCTTACAACTCACTGATGTTAGCAAAAAGCATGAAAGACGCCATCTTTCTGCCATATGCAACAATGATAAGAGAACTTTGATGATACACTCATCATTGTTCTCAAACCGCTCATCAGAGCAGAATGATAAAAGACGTTTGCATAAAAACGACCCAACATGTAAGATCTTAGTTAAAAAATTTCAGTTTTAAGCGTTTTCTGACAAAAGATACAAGATCGTAGCACATTGATGAGTGAAAAAACGGCCCTAGTCTTTGGTGGCAAAAACAACCGGGTACGTAGAAATGGTAGGGGCTGTGATGATCATCTTCTTTGAAAAATGCATTGGCGTTATTTTTACAGACTAAAGAAAATACACAGACTTTAACAAAGATATTTTAGGAGAATGGTAAACCTTCACTCACAAAAGGGGGAGGGGGTAATCTGTATGTTTTTTTCTGATAAATCATTTTTATATTGCTAAACATTGACCTTGTTATTATGTATCTTCCAAATATAATTAAATTTAAAAAGTAAAACCAACAGAAATCATTATTTACACTAGGGAGGTTGCTTCTGCCTCAATACCTCTTTTTTTGCCCTAAGTTTTGACTTTTCCAGAACTTTTGAAAAGGTTTATTATTTTAATTCAACAGTCCTTGTGTTTTAAGAGATGTTTTTAGAGAATTGGGACAAAACTGCAAATTTTAGCGTAAATAACAATGTATTGAAATGCCCCCCCCCCCTCATACATAATAATTCCTGTTTGTTTTAAGTTTTGATGTTCCTCCTTATTTTCAGTTGAAAAAAATAGTTTTTTTTATTATTTAATTTCTGATTGTTATGAGATAATGGAAGAAAATCCGGCTTCCCCTCCATGCAAAGTTCTTCCCACATAAAATGCCCCCCCCAGCCACGAAAATTTCTTGCGGACAATTCCGGAGGAAAGTTTTTTCGTTGCCCACTTTCATTTGAAAGAATTTCTTTTTGTTTTTAAAATCATGCAGGAAATCCCCTATTCTGTGAAAAACTTTCCTCTAAATACCCCAACCCCTAGTATAAAAATGATCCCGCAAATAAATTCCCCCTGGTGAATTTCTCCCGTCGAAATCCCCACCCCCGAATGGAAAGATACCCTAGACAATTCCAACCCGGTAAAAATTTTCCCCCAGACGATTTCCGATTAAATCTCAACGTCTAAAATAATATCAGAAAGAAGCATCTTATAAAAAATAACATACCTGTGGAATAGAAAATTAGACTTGTCACCAAGTCTTTTCTCGCAACCAGTAATGCAACATAAAACAACCATTGTCAATGAAATCGAACTTCAGAATTAACGTGTGTACTGGAGGCAAAGAAGAAAAAGGGCAAGTAATTCACAAAATCCCATGCGGTCTGGTGTCTATTTAATTATAAGTCTATGGTTGGTACCAACAAGCTTTTCAAATTTAAGCTATTGACCAATCTGCTTGGGAATTCATCCCACAGATTACTTTTTTGTTCTGATAGCGTTTGCTAATAGCATATGAAAAGAAAGAAAAGAGAAAAAGCCATCAGAGCTTTTTTTTCTTTTGAGTAAACGGAAAAAAGGGATAGCAATACACGTCTACATTAAGGGTTGTTCATCGAGTTTTTCAACACAATGGATTATTACAGTGCGTTCGTGTACTTGAAACTTTTCTCTGAAAATACTGAACATAATGCCACGAACAAAGGTCACAGCTATTGATGACCCAATGATAAATACAACTATTAGTCGATCATACACTAACTCTTTCAAATAATTCGTTAGGTAAAAACTGTAGGATATCCTTCTGCTGAGGTACATGGGAGACAAAACTTAAAAAAATTATCACTTATTACACTCAAAACTTCGTGACCAGGAAATAGCTAAAAGAAGGAATTGCGTCCAATCCTTTTTCGGCGGTGATTAATCAATAGGTTTCCAAAATGGCTGTTATTTGTGAAGGATGTGATGATGATGAAGCATAAGATTTATGATTAATATGAAGGAGCATAAACATAGCAATAGAGTGTTTCTGAATCTGAAAACAGAGAGATGGAAAAATGAAATAAAAAGGGACATCATTGCTTCTATATTGACAGTTTTCCTTCCGTTTTTTTTTAAAAGTTCTTTTTGGTAAAAAAAAGTGCTACTTTGAAAAAAATACCACTTTTACTAAAAAAAGTCACAACAATGTCAAATTTTCCGAAAAGTCCCATTTAAAAAAAAGTGGCACAAAAGTGTCACCGGTGGCAGCCCTGCTCCAATGCAGACTTTTTTTTCAACTTCAGTTTTTCTTGAACAAAAGAAAAATTGGTTTTTCAAGCCAGAAATTCTGTCGTTGGGAAATCAGAAGGAAAAACTCATTCCTGCACTAGTTTTGCCGTCTTCACTAATAACAATAGTTTTATTACAGTAAAAATACCAAATTGTATTAATTCTTTGGGAATTAATACACCAAAATTATTGCTGGACCCTTATATTTAGACACTCGGCTAAACCCCAAAGTTCATAAATGGTTTTTTTCCTTGAAACAACCCTCAGAAATACACGCGAAAGAAAGAAAAAATATAATATTTAATGGTAAGATTGAGAACTGTGGAACGACTAAATTTGTAAGCCCACTGTTTTGCTCATTATCAATTATTAAATTCTGTCACTGCGTGTTTCCGCAATGTTTTCCAATGAAGTTCTGGACGGCAGCAGAGTTAAAATTTAGTTATCACTAAAATTGTATGTAAAACTCGACTGTTTCATGACAAGTTTTATTTGATGAGCAAGTTGAGGTAAAAAAAAATAATTATCTACATAGTT
The DNA here is from genome assembly GCA_029168905.1 of Artemia sp. Kazakhstan ARC1039. NCBI lineage: Eukaryota > Metazoa > Arthropoda > Branchiopoda > Anostraca > Artemiidae > Artemia > Artemia sp. Kazakhstan ARC1039. The sequence continues at coordinate 7,345 of JAQQPU010028666.1, forward strand.
TCATTTTTATTATGCTGGTTTCTGGTAAAACGGTCAAAGATCGATAATAAAATTTTACGGCTTGGATATGATTAATCCAAAAATTGCCCAAAAAAATTGGACTTTAATGATGATAGTATAAGTTAAACATAAGTGAGCAGAAAAAAAAATATAGCCATCTAACAACTTTGGAGAAGGCAGTTTTGTTCATTTTATGTTTCCATTTTTACATTTACTTCCATCATAAACTATTTTTTATTTATTAGACTGACATTTTAATCTTGTGCAGCATCTCTTAAAAACTGTACTAGAATCTGAACTTGCTGCATATGCATTTGGGCAAACACGTGAAAATTGGTAAGAGGGATGGGATTGAAATTTCTTCCCTCCTAAATAAGGAAGTTTTAACCTTAAATTTTCCTAAGGCTATATTGCTGATCTTAAAAAGAGGTTCAGGGAGGTGTTGCACAAATACTACAGCAACTTCGTCTAGTTTGTACAGATATAACAATAAAAAAAAATTATTGATAAATCTAAAGAATTAAATAGGTCCTAAGATAGACCCTTGAGGGACACCAAAATTCACCCTGAATCGATCTTAATGCTAAGGGTCTATATTGATAGGCCTTTTGGACAAATAAGTTTCAAACCAATGATAGCTGTTTCCCTGTATCCCTATGTGTTCCATCTTGGACATCAGGGTAGTATGCGATATGCTGTCAATCGCTTTTCTGACATCAAGGAAAATTGCAGCTAGAATTCTCTCCTCATCCAGTGCTTTGTGAACAAACTTTACCAAGGTCAAGCGAGCCTATTCTATTAAATGTGTTGGGCGAAAACTTATTTTGTGGTAATTTTTTTAATTCATCAGACTAAAGGCCATACGGCTCCAATGTTTTATTATTTATTATTATTTTTTTTCCAGAGGCGCTTCATATGGAAGGGGTTGTCGTAAAAACTTCAAAGGGTGCTCATTCGATCGGAAATTGAGATTTCAATTTCCCTTTTTAAGAGTCAAAAGTGATCGGAGGGAATCTAGCCGCTCCCCCCACGAAGTTGTTTCCCCAAATACATCAGATAAAAAATTTTGAGGTAGCCATTTTATTAAAAATAGTGTAAAGATCATATACTCGTGGTGTATGATCTTTATCTAACTCGGGGGTCGAGACGAGCCCACAGGGTCCGGAGGCAGATGCTGTAAATTATGCCTTATAGACGGGATGCTCGTAGAAACTTCAGAAAGTGCACATTTGATTGGAAATTAAAAGTTCTAGTTCACGTTTTTAGAGTCAAAAGAGGTTGGAGGGCAACTAGCCCCCCTCCCCCCGCTGACGCCCTTTTTTCCCCAATTGCATCATATAAAAATTTTGAGGTAGCTATTAGGGCAAAAATAGTTCAAAGGTCAGATAACAAAAATCTGGTCTCGACACAACCCTTCAAGGCCCGGGGCTGTAAGTTATGCCCTGGGGGCATATATGGTTCTTATGGAAGTGATGTTCGTATAAACTTCAGTGAGGGCTCATTTGATTGGAAATTTAAAGTTTTAGTTCACTTTTCATAAGTCAAAAGTGATCGGAGGGCAGCAACCCCTCCCCCTTCTATTTTTCCTCAAATTCATCAGATACAAATTTTGAGACTGACATTTGGTTAAAAATAGTTCAAAAGTCAGATAACAAAACTGCAATGTCGACAAAGCCCTCCAGAGCCCGGCATCAAGCGTTGTAAGTTTTGCCCTGGGGTCATATATGGTTCTTATGGAAGGGATGTTCGTATTAACTTCGGAGAGGGCTCATTGCATTGGAAATTAAAAGTTCTGGTTCACTTTTTAAGAGTCAAAAGTGAACGGAGGGCAGCTAGCCCCACCCCAACGCCCCTTTTCCCCAAAACACATCAGATAAAAATTTTGATATATCGATTTTGTTAAAAATAGTTCAAGGGTCAAATAAAAAATTTCCTGCGTCGAAACAATCCTACGGGCCCAGGGGCAGGTGTTGTAAGCTAAGTCCTGGGGCATATAAGGTTTTTATGTAAGAAGAGGTTGTATAAACCTCAGAAGTGGCTCATTTGATTTTGAATTGAAAATTCGACTTGACTTTTTATGATTCACCGGAGGGCAACCCCCCACACAAACACACCCTTTTTTCCCAAATGTATCCAATCAAAATTTTGAGACTGCTAGTTTGTTTGAGGTAGTCCAACGATCAAATAACAAAAACTTCGGGGTCACCGTCATTACAAAGTGATCAAAACACTGAATCGGCAGGAAAAATTAGAAACTAACCCTATCTAAGCTAAAAACTCATCATTCATTAAAGATATAAATAAAATATGAAACCAATAGAAAAGGAGAATTTCCGTGAAAGAATAACAAGACCACCAATTTCCTTTTTCTTCTTTAGCTGTATATTGAAAACTGCAAAGCTTGAAATTGCCCGACGCAAAAGAAATGACAAAAAAATATCCGAATTTCTTCCAAAATAAAGTTTGGAAAATTTGAAACAGTAGGATGAAAAAAGTTTTGTGATGTAATTAGACAAAAATTATTTTATCGATATTATAATAGCTTGAAACAGGGACCACGTGGAAACAGATAACGGGGAGGTAAGGACAAATACCAGAACTATCCAAGATTGCCCTCAGCAGTTTTCCTCAACTCTTGAGGGGAACTCAAGAGTTCCCTAAGGCCCTCAGGAGTCACATAATTCAAGGCTTTTGACAAATTTCACCATTCCTTGCCTGTATATTTTGTGAATTGAAAGCAAAACACCCCAATGTGACCATGTTTAGGCAACAATACATGAAGATTTGAGAGTATCTCAGGTTCCCTATTGTATTTATTAGCCTAGATTCCTGATAAGACTATTCATTTTTCCCATTTCAGTAGCTTGCTTAGCTTCCAAAGACTCTTCTAAGTTGATAGCCAACTAGTTAAAAAGATAAAAACTGGTAAAACTAAAAAAATCAATAATATATACATTAACAAAATGTTTAAAAAACAACATAAAAAGGGGACATAAGTTGGGCGCAAAACCCATATGCCCCCCCCCCAAGACACGAACAAAATTTGCATTTCACTGAAAAAATACAAATCAAAGGCTTTCTGGGTCTCATTACAAAAAT
>JAQQPU010028668.1:0-10442 GCA_029168905.1 Artemia sp. Kazakhstan ARC1039
GGCCTCTGAGCCTTCCCCTTGAGGCAGATCACGCTTTAGTTTCGATTCTGAGTATTTTTGATTTTCCCTCCAAAATTGACCCCCCCCTCCCCTACCCTCAGAAATGGGGAAACGAAGGGAACGTTAAACTATTTTAAACTGACAACACTGTCCAAACATCACATGTGTATTATACAGTACACAATCACCCCATCTCCCCCAAAACACTTTTCAGCCATTTGTAGTTAAAAAATTTTATTCCAATTCGCAAATCTCATTACCCCTTTTTAAATGTCGATCAAACAATTCTGATTGTAGTGTCCAAGTTTTTAATAACAAAGCCTACACACATGTACACACTATGCTTTCAAAAACACCATTCTGGTTGAAAAAAACTTGGAGTTGAAACAAATTTGTGCGGGGAATCCCCCGTTCATACTGCTATATTTTTTGCAATGTTTAGGAACAGGCGGGGAATCCCCACTCATTTGGAATGGTACCAACAGGACATAAGCAAATAGCACGTAGTTTCATGACGTGTTTAATCACGTGTAGAGGTTCCCATAGAATAACAATGGAAGGAACATAGAATAGCATGGAAGGAACATAAGCCCTTAGAATAACATGGAGATTGCCATACAGGGTATAGAAGTATAACATTGATTACTACTAATAATAGCCATACTGCGAATATTAAAGGCTACCTGCCCTTTGCCAGCTCTAGTTTCAGAAGACTTTCGAATGTAAGAAAATCCAGACACCTTAGGAACAAATTGAAAATCTGCCATTTTAACGGGCTGATCATACTTGTTGCTCTATAGCCTATAGGTATGAATCAGGTTAGTATAAGCTGAAAACGAGCACTTCCTTCTCTCATTCGAAATGAGATGCTTATGCAAAACAGTGAAGGATAGACACACAGTCAGTGTCACAAATGAAAGAATCAGAAGAAGATTAAAATCACCAGATACAATCCTTAACACAGCTGGAGGACAGAAAATGCACTGGTTGTACACGTCAAGAGAGGGAATGACGTTCGCCTACGCAAAATCTCACTCGAAGGGATAGCTGAAGGATGTCGATCACGGGGATGACCTCGAAAGAGGTAGATTGACAGCTTTGATCGGCAGCGTATCGTCCAACTGTCCAGATCTGTACCTGACAGAGAAATGTATCGAGCACTGGTCTATGAAATTCCGAAAAGAGTGGCCCGAAAACGTCACTTAGCAAAATTCTACTAATTGGCGGAAAATAAAGAAAAAAAATGAAAGTTTGGAGAAAAATTAGCATAGCCTACTTGAGTAGCCTAATTCAAAAGATATTGTTAGGAAACCAAAAGATAAAAAAATACAAACGATTAGTTTTTATTTTCTTTTTTAATTGACATGCTTTTATAGTTAGCTAATGCTAGGAATATTTTGTAAAAATTATTTGCTTAAAGGTTTTACCTCGGTACTGAGACGTAAAAAAGTTCTTATTCCCACTGGGGACTAAAGGGAAAAAATGTAAGGTGGATTAAAGACGCAGCACTTTTAGCTGCTTATCCCCCCAGCAGCCCAAGCTAAAAATTTCAACTCTAATCCTCTAAGTTGTTATACTGTCTCCTCCTAAGTCATAGTTCAACATCCAGTTGCCTCCCCCCCGTCAACACTCATTCGACTCAATATCCCAAAATATTTCAATACCCCACCCTCCTCCTTTCTTTACCAAAAAGTACCTGAAAGTGTCAGCTTCATCGCATTCATAAGAATTTCAGATATGCGACTTTAATGACCTGAAAGTTTCAACTCCGTCCTTTGAGCTGTTCCCATATTTTACATATATATTATTTTGACAACACGGATGCAAATACAGTCTATTGATTTTATTAAGCCCTGTTCCCCAAGATATAGTTCAAAATCAGCTTACCTTTCCTTCCGGCCCTCCGCGAATGTTCCTATTTGATACCGCAAACCGTTACCGAGATGTTGCAAACAAAACATTTTGACAATCTGGAAAGTCGAAGTGTTGTTTGATATGTCTCGCCATTTAACTGTGCAGAGATTATAAGTCCCTTAGGAGCTTAAAAGTAGCATGAAATTAGGTGATATAGAATTTGTTTACTCAGGCAGGAGGGATGGGGTACATAGAGAGGGAGTAGGGCTCATGATGAATAAGAAAGCTGCTGGGCTTGTTTAGGCTGGGAAGGTATTAACAATAGAATAATAATTGCTCATTTTATGACTAAAAAGTTCAGGGTATCAGTTATAGTAGTATACGCCCCCGTAGAACCGACTAACGGAGATACTAGTGACTCAGATGAATTTTACTTACAGTTACAGGAGCAAATAGACAGGGTCCCAGGTAGAAATATTTTATTTTCTACCTTTCGAGATTTTAACGCCCAGGTCGGTAGAAATAGAGATAGATGGTATCCTAGCCTAGATAAATTTGGTGTAGGAAAAGAAAACAGTAATGGATACAGACTTTTGCAATTTTGTAGGTATAACAATCTAGTTATGACTAATACGATGTTTGGTCATAAAAAGGCTCATAAGTTAACATGGTATTCCCGCGATGGTAGGACAGCAAACCTTATTGATTATGTTATAGTAAACCGAAGACTGGCAGGATCAATATAAGATACTAGGGTATATAGGAGTGCCGTTATTGATGTTAAAAGTAAAGATAACCATCTAGTAGTGTCAAGGGTTAATTTAAAGCTGAAATATCGGAAGGATAACTACCTCCCAGGAAGTTATGATGTTGGTAGACTCCAGGATGAGAATTTGAGAGAAACTTTCCAGGAACAGTTGAATACTGAACTTGAGGGTTGAAAATTGGACAATGTGGAAGATGGTTGGAATAATTTTAGAAAAACAATTTGTGAAGTACCAGATGGTGTGTTAGGGAAGAAAGTTAGGACTGCAGCTAGGAATATTAGTGTAAAAGCTTTATGTTCAATAGAAAGGAGAAAGGACTTGTACAAGAATTGTCTGAGTGATAGATCATATGAAAACAAAAAGGAATGTAAAGACAGTGGAGAAAGCATTAAAATATGAACTAAGGAGGTGTGAAGTGGAGGTCATGCATAAAACTTTCGAGGATCTGGAAGATGCAGCTAGACGACATAATAGTAAAATATTGTACTGGCATGTTAACAAATTGAGAGGGAGTAGTCAATCCGGACTTGGCCCAGTTAAAGATATGAATGGGCCACAATTAGCGATAAGGAAAATACTAAAGAGAGATGGGCCGAACATTTTGAGAATTTGCTTAACCGAGAGAGAGTTGCAGGAAAAGAAATAGAGGAAAATGAAAAAGTTTGTGATACCTTGGATGTGAAGGGAGATTTATTTTGTGAGGAGGAATTAGTGACAGTACTAAAAGGATTAAAAAATAATAAGGCTCCAGTTCCTGATAGGGTGGTAAATGAGTTTCTTAAATATGGCTCTGAGGTTAGAAACAAGCTACTGAAGATTATGAATATGATTTTTGAAAAAAGGGAAGTACTTAAGGATTTTAGGAAAACCTTAATTACGCCACTTTACAAGTAAGGTGATAAAAGTGAGTGTGGTAATTATCGAGGCATTAGTCTGGTCTATGTAGGTAGTAAATTACTTACTAATATGATACTTTTTAGACTGAGAGATGCCGTAGACAAAGTTTTAAGGGAAGAACAGTGTGGTTTTAGAAAAGGTAGAGGATGTGTCGACCAAATTTTCAGTCTTAGGCTAATAATTGAGAAGTGCCTGAGTTTTTAAACACCTTTGGTCCTTAGTTTTACAGATTATGAGCAAGCGTTCGATTCTGCTGATAGAAGAGCTTTGGTAAAGGTTTTATCCTTGTATTGTATACCAGAAAAAATACATTAAAGTGATTAGTGCTATGTACGAGAATAACACTGCTGCAGTTTAGGTAGGAAATGAGGTTAGCAGCGGGTTTTGTATTAAATCAGGAGCTAAGCAGGGTTGTGTTCTATCCCCCTTTATATGGATTATTTTGATGGACTTTGTCTTAAGGAGCACAGGAAAGGCAATGGGAGACCACGGAATCAAATGGGGAAGAAAAAGTCTCCTGGACTTAGATTATGCTGATGATTTAAGCATCCTAGATGAAAGTGTGACCAAAATGAATGAGTTTTTAAAGGTTTTGCGAGTTCAGGGTACTAGAATAGGTTTGAAAAATAATGTTAAGAAGACTAAGTCACTAAGGCTAGGAACAAGTGAAGATAAAAAGGTGACGTTGGGTAATGAAAAGATTGATCAGGTAGGCACCTTCACTTACCTTGGTAGTATTATTAGTAAAGATGGTGGGAGCAGTGAAGATGTTAAAAGTAGAATAGCCAAGTCTCAGGGTGTTTTTTCACAGTTAAAAAAAGGTTGGAAGAATGGGAAGATAAGTCTGCAAACTAAGATTAGAATATTAGAAGCTACAGTGATGACAGTGGTCAAATATGGCTCTGAAGCATGGGCGCTCTGAAAAGCGGATGAAGATTTGCTAGATGTTTTCCAGAGAAATTGTTTAAGGATTGTTCTGGGTACCCGGCTGACTGACCGTATTTCAAACAATAGGCTATACGAAAAATGTAGGTTCAATACCGCTCTCTAGGGCTATAATGAAAGAAAGGTTGAGGTGACTAGGGTATGTTGTGCGGATGAACGATGACAGATTGCCTAAGATTGTTCTTTTCGGCCAACCGTCTAGGGCTAAACGGAAAGCAGGTCTTCCTCGTCTGGGGTGGGAGGACGTCATAAAGAAAGATTTAAAGGAAATGGGAACTTCGTGGGCGGGTGTAAAAAGGGAGGCTTCGAATAGATTGGGATGGAGGAGGAGCGTGCGTAGCTGTGTTGGCCTCAGGCGGCTTGGTGTTGTGGTGAGTTGTTAGTAGTAGTAGTAGTAGTAGTAGTAGGAGCTTATAGTGCGAAGATGCTTTGGCTGATCTGCGATAAAACCTTCACCCATTCCTCATTTTCTCCCCTGGGAATAAATTTAGATATCCTTTACCCCACCGTCCTCCTTCCTTTCCCCAACAGTGCCTTCAAGTTTTAAATTCAAACCCAAAGTTGTTCTCAAGATACTGCAGATCTATGTCCTGAATATACACAGTATCTTTTTGATTGACACCTCCCCTCCTCTAAGTCAAAATTTGAGATCCATTTATCAAAGCTCTAATACTCGTAAAAGTTTCAACTTAAGCCCCAAAGCCATTCCAGAGACAATGCAAATAATTTGAAATATCTGGTGCACATGGAGTCTTTTAACTTAATCAGGTACCCGTTTTGTCTCCAGAATATACCTTTGGGAAAATCTAGGAGTCTTGGTCTAGCCCACAACCCATTATAGCTTCTAGCAGACCGGAAAACCACGACAAAACATGGTCACATTTTTCACTATAACCTAATTGTGAACACTCGGTGATTCAAATAATTTAATCTAATTGGCCTTAGCTTTTGGGGGGATGTTGAACCTGGAGCCACACTTATTAGACCAATCAACGTTTTTGAACGAAATGATTATCTCAACATTTTGATGAAACATTAGGGAGTCACGGAGGGTAAGAGTAGCAGAAAAGGCCTTGAGAAGGAAGTTAGTTGTCATTAAATCCCTTTCATCCCTAAAAAAGGACACAAGAACAACCAATTTCCATTTGAACTATTTTGAACAAAAAGCCAATCTTGAATGAGCACCGCTCAAGTTTTCCTGAACACACTTCCATGGGAAGTGGCCGGGCGAAAAAAGTGTTCGGCCCTTTTCTGGGCCTTTGTCGGGCTATTTTTTTTGGGAAGAGAGGAATTAATTTTTTTTTCGATTGTTCCTTCTGCTTTGAGGTCCCTTAGCCCGAGAACTCAAGGATATAAGCTTCGGGCCGATCAGGAAAAAATGTGTTTTTGGCCTTATTTCGGGTCTAATTATTTGGTAAGGGTGTGTGTACTGATTTTCTTTTTGCAAAATTAGGCCCCTCTTTGCAAGAGAACGATCCATGAAAGTTTCGAGCCATTAACATCCCTAGTGTCAAACAGGCCCCTCTTTTCTACTGTAAAACATAATTGTCAATTTGAATTACTTACGGCCCCAGTCACAGGTTCTCTGAGAGTAATGCCATTTCTGGAAACATATTTATCGATCATTTTAACAATTTTGAACAAATTTGTTTTAATAATTTTAATCTGATTTATTTGGAGGTAAAGGAGGGGGGTACAGAAAAGGGGAAAGGGAGGCTGGCTAGTTGCCGTCAATCCCTTTGACTCTCAAAAAGGGTACTAGAACTTCAAATTTTCAATCGAATGATCCTCCTCAAAAACATGTTCAGTCTGCTAAAGTAACATATTAGACTGAAAAATGAATAGACGATTTGCAAATTTGTTTTTTATGCAATTTCAAAGGAATGCGTTTAAAACTAAGAAAATATGGATAAAAAATTATTGAACATCAGACTAACGAAACTACATTGATCGTTTAAAATATATTGATGCGTGCGATACCTTGGTTTTTATGTTGATTGTAATTTATATTGGAAACGGAATAGCGATATAGTTTGTACTAAAGTGGCTAGAGGAGTTGGAGTTATTCGTCGGTTGAAAAATTTTCATTTTACTTTTTTTATATCATGCAATAGTTAGTACTTATATTTTATATTCTTGTCTTCTATGGGCTAGTAATTTCTACTCTAATTATAAACGTATCCAAATTTTTACAAAATAGGTGCTTAGAACAATTGGAGAATATGTGAAAATTTTTAATGATACAGAGACATGCTATAGAAATTTAAGACTGCAATGTTTGTATATCAATGTCGGAATGATATATGCCCACATATTTTTTCTCATTTTTATAAGAGGAATAGTTGCTTACGTGAGTATAGTACTACTGCTACTACTACTAACAACTCACCGCAGCACCAAGCCACCTGAGGCCAACACAGCTAGACACGCTCCTCCTCCACCCCAATCTATTCAAAGGCTCCCTTTTTACAGCCGCCCACGAAGTTCCCATTTCCTTTAAATCTTTCTTTATGACGTCAGTACAAAGGGGGGGGGGGGTACCAGCCCCACGCGACACCACTACTGCCACCTACAACTTTTTTACATAGTTTAATGAGGACAGGGTCAATGACCTCTTTCTCCAGGTGTGTTTTCGGCACGCTCTCAGCGAATGTTATAATCCAGAAATAGTATTTGTTGTTGTTGTTGTTGTAAGTGCACGCTCTCAGCGAATGTTATGATCCAGAAATAATATTTGTTGTTGTTTCCGAGGCAAATGTTATGAGTTTCCAGGAAACAGTTAGATCACGTGTTTCCTTCTCAGCCAATCAGAGGGCTTGTTACATATGATTTCCCCGTTACATAACAATTCGCCCTTGAGATTTCGTATATAACGGACATGTAATGTGATTAAATTATCAGAAAGTATTTTGACATAGTTCAAACAACAATGGATAAATTTGATGAATTAGAAGCATTGGCAACCTCAATTTACCATGTAAGTTCCGTTTTTATTTTCAAATAAAATTATTTTCCTTGGTCACCCTCCAGTATATTCAGGTAAATCCCCCCCCATACAATACAAACATCACTATACAATCTTTATATTCGATAGAAAACATAAAAGGTGTTCTTTTACCCTCAAAACCTAACCCCCCCCCATCATGGTTTTTACAACCAAATTCTCGCAAAAAGAAATAATTATCCTTTCGAAAAATTTAGCTTTTCCATATTGTAATCTTTTCTCTAACTGAAACTTCCGTCACTGTTGTTATTAAGCATCCTGTTTTGACATAATGCTCCAGCGCGAAGCCTATAATTAGCTGTCACCCCTTTTCCTGTCTGTATACATTAGCTGGTTTTAGGCAATCGAGGTTTTCAGTGCTTTTACGTAATTCAGTGTTTGTCTGAAAATAGCGGTCAGCTAATTTTGTCTGCAAATTAGCGACAGACCTAGGGTGGGTTAATTTTCATAAATTTAGGGGAGGGGGCGTGAATCCGTGATTTTTGCTGGGGAGGGGGTTAGCACTTTTAATAGTGACAAAATAGAAATGAAAAGATAATTGTTTCTTACTTCAGTGTCTAACCATTTCTCTTCGAAATTTAGCCTTTCTCTAATGTGATTTAAAGTGTCTACTGACTTCTCTCAATTTTTAAAGAAAATGTCACTCTGTTTTGACACAAGGTTCCAGCGCGAAGCTAAAATTAGCTGTCATCCCTTTTCCTGTTTGTAAACATTAGCTGGCTTTAGGCAAAGGAACTGTTCTTCCGTCAAAATTAAAACGCTATGATGCATTTGCAATAATTAAGCACAGACGTGATGCTCTATTTTGGAGAAGTGAAACAGATTATTTTCAAATTAAGGTCTAACAATATATTTAGGACATTATGTAAAAGGGAGGAGAGGGGGCAATGCCTTGCTTCTAACAGCTTCGTTGTAAGTAAATTATGTAAAAGAGAGGGGGCATTGCCTTCAATTCTACCGCCATCAGTGTAAAATGAAAACAAACTGTGCAGGGCTAGAAGGGTCTTTAAGAGTTGCATGAAGCTTATATTATGTGTAAATTGAATAGCATTTTAACCTATGTTTGCAAATTTAGGTCTATAGGCCGCTGGGTTAACGATCTAATTTAAAGCCTATAGACTGGAACATTTAATATTTTTCTAAATTGTAAAAATAGAAACAACGATTCCTATCCTATGGCTATAGACTACTGATTGTCTAATAAAAACGTTTGATTTCTAAGCCTAATATATTTCTCGCGAAATTTTTACTGTTTGCTTTACTGAAATGAGATAAATGCTTTTCTAAACAAAATTATATGGATGATGATACTAACTTTCTTTCTGTAAAAAAGGGGGAAATTATTTTGATACTAATTTTTTCTCTTCTTTTTAAGGCAAATTATGAAGAATTTGCTGCCCCTCCAGCTGTAAAGAGAGCTATGGGTACCGCAAATAGCGAAGAATGTACCCCACCTCCATCAAAGAAAGCGAGAGATGACGAGGCCGCCCGATCAGTGCCAACCCCAATGCAGTCTGGGCATAAACCGAAAAGACAGTGGGCCACAAGGGTGGAGAACCCCGCTATACAAGCTAGCGACATCGATACTGCATCTATGCAAGCCCCTCTTAATCGAGCCTCAATGCCACCTCGTCAAGTGCAGCCATCTGTGCCAGCCCTTGGATTGACTGCACAAGTCACAGGTCCTGTACAAGTCGCAGCCCAACCTGCGCAAGAAATTAATGACATCGCTTGCACATCCGCTCTCCTTGGACCTCTAATAGCTGCCTCATCAACGCTAGGTCAGGAGGTTACCCTCCAGCATGCCATGTCAGATCCATCCGACACCCAAACCCAGACGGATTATGCAAATGTAAGCATTTTCCTACCTATCTATTTCTGCCAATGTTTTTTCTTTTTCACTATTTTTCAACCCAATATAAACTTATCTCAGCGAGATATTAACCCCTCACCCCCACTATTACATATCTAAATTTATTTTTTTTGCAAAGAAACCGCTCTTTTTTCTAATCTTTGCTATTTTCTCTGTTGCTATCGCTTCGATATCTCATAAGCGAATATTTTTATGTAATTTCTAGTCAATTAATAATCACCGCCTTTGAAACTCAAAATGCTATTTCTTCTAATCTTTGCTATTTTCTCTGTTGCTATCACATATATTTTTAGGTACCTTTGAAACTGAATGCTCTTTTTCACATAATTTTAAGAGAGAGATTATCCCATCTGTCACATACCAGCGTTCTAATTTGCACTGAAAATAGCTTACAAACCATTGCATAGATTTTAGCGAGGGGAAAGCGAGTTAACGGTTCTCGACATTTTCCTCGTCTAGAGTTCAATCTTGGAAATTGGAACACTCGCGCGGCTTACAATAATTAAACTCATGAGTTCACTGAACCTGTATGGAATTAGAGAAAAATATTTCAACTTTTGACGGGCATTATGTAAAGAGGACTGGGAGCCGGTCGGGAAGAGCTGCGGGGGTGCTCTGCATGAAGCGCCGCGGGGATGCACCGCAAGGATGCGCTGCGGGCCCGAAAAGCGCCGCAGGATGCGCTGTGGGCCCGAAAAGCGCCGCGAAAAAAAAATTGAACACTGAAAATAAACGAACAAATTACCGCCTTCTATGTAAAGCGTTGTTTTAGATTGTAAATATATTAAGTTGGAACTTTCAGTTGAATTAACCAAATGCTATTAAGCAATAATAATCCAAATTTTAACAGTAGGGATGATTTGAACACTTTGAAAATAAGCTATTTTTCATTTATAGGTTGGTGCATTGGTCCCCTACTCGCCATCGAGTGAAGATGAGGAGGAACCCATTGAAGGGGCAGTGGAGTTTCAGGACAATTCAGCCATCAGTGACTGGCATGGTATTATTAATTCTATTGAAGTACCATCTAATATTGACGAGTTTCTATGTAATTATTTCAATGTAGAACCTAGCACAGTTGAGCAAGGGAATGTTCCTGAGG
>JAQQPU010028669.1:0-10442 GCA_029168905.1 Artemia sp. Kazakhstan ARC1039
CTCTGGGAAGGTATTGCCAAGCTTCTATGCTAACCCATGTGGGGGGCAGAAGGGGGCTACAGACCCCCCCCCCCTGGCTGAATGATTCTACTTATATTGTTGTTTTGAGATTTCTATTAGGCCTATAAAGCATTAGAAGTGCCTATTCAGTGGTGGATTTAGGATTTTTTTTAAGGGGGGGGGGGTGCAAAATAGGTTTATCCTATAAAATTGCTTTAGGAGCAAGTTTAATTAACACAAACTTGCATTAATTAAGTAAATTCCAATACTTTAGACTATTTTAGGGGGAGGATGTGCCCCTAGCCCCTCCCCTGGATCTGCCACTGTGCCAATTAGACCAGGTAAGCCCCCCCCCCTAAAATTCAGCATATTGGTACCCATGGACTAGGCTACTTGACAGGTCAACACATAGCTACTTTTCACTATCTTGGAAAGCAGTTTGGTTAGGAAAATGAAACTTTCAGGGATGGGTTTACAGACTAAAGTATAGGTAAAGTTCTACAAAATCATATTATTGAGTTAGGAATAAAGTGAATACACCATTCAATGCCTTTTTTTATGCACATTACAAATATTATAAGCATTTCTATTGGAAATGAATTTCAGCCCCCCCCCCCCCCTATATAGGCTATACCTAGCCTAACCTAACCCTGAATTGGCCTATATAGGGGGAGGGGGTGGCTGAAATTCATTTCCAATAGAAATGCTTATTATATTCATAATCAGCATAAAAAAAGGCATTGAATGGTGCATTCACTTTTGTCCTAACTCAATAATATGATTTCATAGAACTTTACCAAAGTATATCCTGAGAAGGTATTTGAAGTACCTACCTCTACTCCTTCTTCCTATAGAGAGTAGGGGCCATTTTATGACCTTTAAAAATCCTTGTGTTATGAAAGTGAAACCTTGCACAACAGATTTTCTGCTTAAATAAAGCGCAAGAAAACTGTTTTCAGCTTCACAACTTTAGTCAACCCCAATTTATGAGATTTCAAAGATCTGCAAATACATTTCCTAAATTTAGAAAAAAAAACATTGATATGGCTTAAAATTCTACTCAAATAACAGGAATTGCATTTTCAGAGCCAAAAACAGAGAAAAAGAAAATGAAAATTAAGGTAAAATGTTGTTTTGTAAAAATTTCAATGATCTGTTGAGTAGGCAAACTACTAAGACCTGGAAATCAGAAGAGGGTTAGCATAGAAGATTGTTAATACCTTCCTGTAGTATATTTTTGGCCCTGGATTTATTACTGAAAGTTTCATTTTCCTAACCTCACCCCTTTTTAAGATAAAAAGAAGTAGCTAAACTAGAATTTTACCAATCATTTATATGGCTTAAAATTTGGTCAATATATACCAAATCATATTATTGAGTTAGGACTAAAGTGAATACACCATTCAATGCCTTTTTTATGCTGATTACAAATATAATAAGCATTTCTATCGGAAATGAATTTCAGCCCCCCCCCCCCTATATAGGCTATACCTAACCTAACCTAACCCTAAATTGGCCTATATAGGGGGGGGCTGAAATTCATTTCCAATAGAAATGCTTAGATTCATAATCAGCATAAAAAAAGGCATCAAATGGTGTATTCACTTTAGTCCTAACTCAATAATATGATTTGGTATATATTGACCTAAAATTCAACTCAAATAGCATTAATTGCATTTTCAGACCTAAAACAAGAGAAAAGGAAACAGATAACTGAAAATTAAGGTAGAATTGTTTTGTCAAAATTTTGATACCTATCATGCAGGCAAATTTCAAAGACTTGGAAATCAGAAAAGGGTTAACATAGAAGCTTAGCAATACCTTCCCAGAGTATATTTTTGGCCCTGGATTCATTGCTGAAAAATTCATTTTCCTAACCTAACCCCTTGAAAGATAGCGAAAAAGTAGCTAAACTAGAATTTTACAAAGTCTGCAAATATGACTTCATAATTTTTAATTTCGTCTTAACACAAGGGTGAAAAAGTCATGGCAGTAAATTAATTTTCTTTTACCTTCGACATCATTGACCAACAAAACTTGTTTTTTGACATTTCCTTTAGTTCTTCTAATTAATTGCGTATTTGCACATTGTCAAATCCGATAATTGCCAACGTTTTGAGCGAGTGAAAGCTAAGGCCTAAAAAGAGTGGTTTTCGCTCGAAAAAGGTATAGTAAAAAACTTTGACTCTTATGTAGTTTAGAAAATTCCATAAATTGAAGTCATTAAAATTTGGCTTTTATTTTTTAATGCACTCAAAAAAAGTCAAGGAAAGCTCCCTCCTTAAACAGAACTGTAATTGATCAATTGGAATAAAACAAACCGATCTTTAACTGAAGGACAGTCAGAACCATTGCTGACTTACTGTGGTCCTTAAACTACCATAACTCAGGACAAATATTTTCCCAGGTTTCTGCAGTAGTTACTTTTGGACCACTTGGAACAAAGAAATTTAAGGAAAGTAACTTTCTATTGAATTTTTGCCCTACATGGAACAAACCTTAATCCAAAGAAAATAAAGCCTTTTTCTCTTGTGCAAGATTTTGTCCTGAAAATTGTTTTCCAAATTTTATATCTAATGACCAGATTTCTGGGCACATCACATAAAAATGGATAACTTTTTCTACTGTAAATGTATTACTTGGAGCACATTCAGTCCTGTACTATTTCGGTCAGCAGTCGGTTTCTAACTTGGTTTTCCTGTTAAAAGCTTGGAAATTTTCTGTTCGGTATTTGTGCTTGAATATGATAAAGCGGATTGACTAAACATAAATTGAGACAGCTCTTTATGCAATATTTTTTTTTTGTCAAACAAATTTTTACAGACGACCAAAAAACTGATAGATTATCCAAACATTCTTTTCCTACTATGATCACAATAATATAAACGACAACATCAAATTATGGTAGAGGCTTGCATGACCAAGTTTCAATTGAATTCCAAACTTTGTCACGTTCCACTTCGGTGTCGCGTAGCAAAGTGCACTTGGCCCTAATTTTGTACATTTCAGTGCAAGAAAAGGAATTTAGGCTAATCAAACTTCAGATTCCAAACTCGGGATATTAGGTGCAATCTATTTTTTTTTTCGTTTAATAATGCACTTGAGATTGAGAAGTGAAAGATGAGTCTACCGCGAACTCTCCAAAAGCACAGGGGACAATATTGGATGAAACTTTTTACTCAAGTTATAGATCTTGTTTATGACAAAAGAAAGAAAGTACAAAGTAACTCTCACCAAGGGTCCTTCACAAACGTGAGAATTTTCAAAACCTTTCTTCAACCTTCAGCTGAGCGATCTTCTAGTTGTGTAGAGTAGAATAGAAGGATAGGGTTGCAATGCTCAAGGATTTGTTCAGCAGATGCTTCTATGGCGAGCCATTGTGGTCTGCAACGCATGCTCTTCCACTTGACAAAAATCCTGATATCCTTTTAGCTCATTTTCTCTTTAGACTATTTTCCACATAATAATGCTACAAAATTACGTATAAAAGCATTGATTCCTTCTGGCAAAGTTTTAGCTGCACATACAGAACTGAGAACAAGAGAACGTTTAGTGCAACATACCACAGCCAAATATGGTACATACTTTTTCAACTGCATACCAAGACATTTTTGCTATCCGGTGTTATAACTTTTTCTCTCTTCTTCTTTTTCCTTCAGGCCCACTCAGAGTCAGCTAGAAATAATAACCCTATGTGCTGTGCACATTATTTGTGCTACCCATAGCACTTTGAAGAGCTATAGTCCAGGCATAGGCACCTATGCTAAACGTGGCTTTAGATCCTGCATAATATTTGGGTTGTTTCGAGGGACATAGTAAAAATCTCTGTTGATAATAAGCTATCAGCATATTACTTGTCGGATATCGACGTGGCTAAACGATATTTTCAGGATTTACTCTTTTCTTTCATTTTGATAATATAAGTCCAATCAAAAATAGTTCTTCACCATCCCAGCTGGCGACTAGGCTTGCAGAATTTTATCAGTTTAGAGCAACACAGCCATTACAGTAACTGTGTTTTGTTGGTTGCTTGTATATCACCTTCCCATAATAAGATTATGTGCTCACTCTTCCTTTTCCAGCAAGAATGATTTCTTTTACATCCATTTGTAGGCTGTTTAGACGGCTATGTCAAACTGTTTCTTATTTTTTCTATTTAATTTGACTCTGCACTTGACAATTCGATCTTCGGCTACAGAAAAACTGCCGGTCAGCAGTTGCGTCCCTGGAATTGAGTATCCAATTTAAAGTTTTTTATTTTGTCAGAACCTTTTCTCTCATTATTTCGGAAAAGAGTGAAAAAAGAGTTGCAAAAAGAGTAATTTCCCTAAAAAATTGGTGAAAAGAGTGATTTTCCCTGTCAGTCGAGAGAAAGAGCGAAATGAAGCAAAAAGTAAGACCAAAAACACGGAAGAGTGACGGTTGGGAACCATGGGGCTGATTTGGTCACCGAAAATCGGTGACACCCCGGCGAGAAAATATTGATGAACTGCCACAAAAAAAGATTCCATGCCCACTGCAAGGCTTCGTGGTGGTTTACTGCTAAATTGTTACCCCGCCGTGTTTTTTTTTGGGAGCTTGGAGTTGAGCCAAAAACAGAGAACAGTCCTATAACTTTCCTGAACTGAAAGATGTCAAATACCTGGCACTGCTTAAGACTTCATTGGTAGGAGCTGTTTCTAGATCGACTACTAGCAATTCATCGCAGCACCGAGCCACTTAAAGGCAACACAGGTGCGTGCGTTCTTCCTCCATTCCGCTTTTGTTGCACTGCAATTGCACTGCTTTTGTTGCACTGCAAGAGTACTATTTGAATGCTATTAGTTCCGTGTCTTCCAATACCCTAGTCTTAGTTCGAAGCAAATTTTTTTATTCTTTCATACTTTTAGCATCACCGAAAAAAGCAACCCACGTTTACGGTAATTCTCCTGTTTACATCTTCACTTCATCAACCATTCTTCACTATTAATGCTATAGTGTTAAGTGACGCTATCACTTTTTTGATTTTCGCATTACCTAATGCCATCTCTGTATCATCATTTATTCCTATTTAAGGGACTAAGTCATTAAGAAAAATATGTATACCAGCAGCAGAGTCATTCAAAGGGGGAGGGATAACCAGGTAAGCTGGCCCGGGTGCCGCAGCTGAGGCTGGGGGATTCTCACTTTGATTCGACCTTTTTTGCTTATATTTGAGTCGGGAGGGGTGCTGTAATTCACTTTTCCCAGGGCGCCACCAACCCTATGAACGGCTCTGACTAGCAATGTTACACTTTTTTTTTTAATTTTTATTTTTATTATTTTTTTTTTTAAGCAGATTATTAAGCTAAACCTGCCTGTAAGCTAACTTACCTACCTTGCCCTTATATGATTAAGTTCTTGCCTCAGCTAGTATCAAATTCTTTGGTGTTATTGTGATTATTTTACGGCCAAATTGTTCTCTGTCTATTTACTCACTCATTTTTGTTCTAAACCATTTCTTATATTGCAATTCTTAAACCACCTGAAAAACTGCTGTTACTGTGATTCTTTTTTTTATGCTGTAGGCAACAATAGTGCTAGAACTGTTTGGTATTAATTAGCACAAAACAATAAACTAACCCTTTCCAAAGACAAGACTTTAATCTACCAGGGGCGGATTTAGGATTTTTTTTAGGGAGGGGACGCAAAATAGGTTGATCCGATAAACTTACGTTAGGAGCAAGTTTAATTAACGCAAACTTGCGTTAATTAGGTAAATTACACTACTTTAGACTACGTTAGGGAGGAGGGGGTGCCCCTCGCCCCCTCGATCCGCCACTGTAATCTATGCATTTACTAACAGCATGGTTGTCCAAAAAAGTGCCTGTGCAAAAAAAGTGCAACCAATTGAGTGTGCAAAAAAAGTGCACACTCAATTGGTTGTCTATCTAACCATACACCTGCCATGTATTATTTCCACTGACCACTTTGTATGCAGGGCGATGTCGTAGAAACTTTGGAATTCCAGAAAAAGAACATTTTAATGCTCTTTTAAACAGTGGAAGTTCTAGGCCTGGGCAGGGAAGACAGCTACCCCTCCCCCCCATCTTCTGACTTATTCTATCTTCCAACTTCAATATTTTTACACTCCTGTGGTATACCGTGTCCCCACCCCAGATTACGAGGCCTATAACCGCTACAGCTTTCCAAGGTAAAAATGACTGGAGAGCAGCCGAATCTCCTTCCGTGTGGTTTTTGATCCCCATGGTTTCTGATCGAAATTTTGAGATAGGATTTTGTTCAACGTATTTGCAATGCCTAAGAAGTATGTTAGCCCTGTAGTAGCACAGTGGATTGATGTTCTGCTTGCAATACGGGTCTAGGGTTTGATTCCCTCTACCGCGAGATTGGGGGACAGGCCTGCTCCCTGACCCTCTAAAAAAATACCCAGCAACCGAAAAGCCTATTGAACACCCTATACTCCATCAATGGCTCTGAAACTTTTATCCTATCCTTATCCTAAAAATTACGTTACTGGGTTTGACATGACGCCCATAGCCGCAGAGGCAAAGACTCCAAATCATGCAAGTTAGTCATTATTCAACAATGGGTTTAAGTAGGAAATGCGTGCATGCTAGACAACAAAAAAAAGACGAAGAAAAATGTAAATTCTAGTTCCTATGATTAAGCCAAAACTTGAAAAAGAAGAATCGGTACTGTTTGCAAAGTGGTAAGCGCGCGAAAAGTGAAGCTCTGTTAACGCTAATGAAATACAACAAAATAGGATGAAAATATAATAGTTCAGAAACAAATTTGGGCTATATGTTTGCACATTAGGGGAAGGGGTGTGGGGGTGATGGTAAAGCATTGCATACGTTAAATACGTAACATAACCTAATCAACCCAACTTAGGCACTTTTTAGTCCCCCGAAACCCCAAAAAACTAAAGTTTGAATATAGTTCCCGGAGTGAGAAACCCTTTGTAATGCAGATTCTTATACAGAGTCTCCTATAAGTACCGGGTTTTATCCTATCTGATTTTCAATACAATTGTCACGTGTTTACCACTTTGTAAAACAGTACCGAAGAATCTTTATACACCTATGCAAAACTGTAACTGAGAAACACGAATATATAAAAAATCGTTTAATACGTCACGGTTTGTATAAAAATTTTATAAGTTACTGAAAAGGTAGCAAATCATTGGAAAGCTGAGAACATCACCGGAAATCTAACCGGATTAAGATATTTTTGACTGCTGTCTCGTATGTTCCCTTGCAAGGCAGCTATGAAATGGAGTCACGACACTCGACTGGTTCGCCTCGACGTAGCTTCGAAATAATCTGTAATCATATGAGTTTAAAAGTTCTAAGATAAATAAAAAAGAATTACATCTCTTATGAGCGCAATTGCCGTATTCTCATAAACAATTCTGGGAAACTGACTTCGTAGGTTTGAGCGTTTCTCAGTTTATAAAAGCCACGGAAAAAATTTCTATTATGCCTGGTAGATGTTTAAGGACATTGAAAAACACTTAGACTTACATAGCTTGAAGGCTTCAGCTTACTTTCATTATATTCCCAGACATAAGGTAATAAAAAGTTGATATTAAGGCACTTACTACCATCCGAAAAACAACCAGTGTTATACCAATAGTTTCAACGATCCCCTGAGAGAAGCGCTCATACTTCATTGTAAGTATTTCTAAAACAAAAACCAACTGTTTTTGATACTTGAATTGAAAATTCAAGTTTTAACAACAAAATTTCCGACAGAGTCGATAGCATTACTTGATTTCGACTAAAATGTATTGATCTCCTATTTAGCGAACATATAAATATTCAAAAGAGGGTAAGTCCATTTATTAGACAGTGAAAATAGATACAAAAGCCTAGATATTTCGTCCACATATACAGCGTCGTCGTCAGCAGATATATTAAAGCATTAAAATTGAAACTAACATATTTGTATAGAACAAAATAATTACTTCCAGTTCATTCACTAGATTTGTCTGAGAGAGTTCAATAACTAGGTTCATCCAGTCTTGAGTTGTAAATTTTCTTCTTTAATATTGCCAAAATGTAAGTTGAATTTCTATTGAAAGTGGCAAATTCTTCTTCGTCTTCTAATTGCAAAAGAAAGGTTGTTGAATTTATATTATGCTGATGACGATTGCTGCATATGTGGTCGAAATATCCAGACTTTTGTATCTGTTTTCACTGTCTAATAAATTGACTTACCCCATTTGAGCGGTTTTTTGTCTGTCATAGAAACGCAGTCTTGAATAAATTCAAGGTAATTGGTAATTTGGTAATTGAAAAAGGTAATTTGGTAATTAAATAAATTACCAAATTTAAGGTATTACGTCGAAAATATCATGTAATTAGAAAAAAGGGATACAAAAGAGAAAAGACATCCAGTCCCGAGTATTGAATGTGGGTGGCTCCTTGTGCGGGTTAAGAGCCTTGGTGTGGCTCCTAAACAGAGAGACGTCAATAGAACTTACCAACCGATTAGTCACAGAATGAAGAAGTAGCTGAATGCATGAGGAACATAGTAGAAAAATACCACGTACCCAATACAATAAAAGAAACCTTGTAGGCCAAGACCTCATAGAAGGATGTAAGTGACCTATTTAAAAAAAAACTAGTAGCATGTTTTGAATCCAAGAAAAGCTAAATGGGTCAATGAGAAAAGACATTTTACTACTAACCGGAGAAAAGAAAATATAAGACAGTCAAAGAGAATATGAAAATTTGGAAAAGGTTTGAATGAGCGCTCATTTACGCTGTTCTGTTGTTAGCAGTTAAAAACATGCGTATTTTTCCCTCAAACCTTACCAGATCCCTTAAAAAAAAAAAAAAAAAAAAAAAAAAAACAGGAGAAACCTCACATAAAACTGAAAAACGAACTGAGATGGAAAAATTAAAGAATAAGTATTAAATGTTGAAGTTTGATAGTGGGGGTGTAAGTTCATTTCCTTTGTTTAGTATTTTAGGAAAGGGGTATTCTTATAAGGGGAAAAATGTGGGAACCCGCTTAAAACAAGCAAAAAATTGGTTGGTATTGTTAAATGTTTAATTTTTTATAGAAAGACATTTAATAAGACTTCGAACCCTTTTATGGAAGAAGTCCACATGCCAACTTGTTTAAGGGATGAGTACAATAGAATAATCTAAATCCCATGAGAGCAGAATTGCTGCATGCTAAAAAAATTATTTTAGACAATAAAGTTTTTAAATTTCCCAAATTTTCTTTTATGATAATAGAGGTTTTCAGACAGTGAGAATAAAGCTTAATTCAGTCCCATTTCAGGTTCACCCAAATAAGAAGTACAAAAATTCCCGCTCAATGGAACATTTAAGAACTATCAGAAGCAACGCGCTAGCGCTGACTGAGTAAAGAATGCTGGTTCTCATGTGTGTTTTTTTTAGTCACTTCTAATAGAAGGAGTGGTTGCAGAAACTTGGTAAGAGACTGATTCAATCTGAAATTGGACGACGGCCAAAAGCGGTCGACGGCCAAAAGCGGTCGGAGGACTACCAGGCCCCCTCCCGGACGCTCCCCCAAGCACACTCAATGATACCTGATCAAAATTTTAAGAATTAATTTCACTCAGAATGATCCAAACAGTCCAAAAATATATCTCCAAGAAGGGAGTGGGGTCTCTTGTACCCTCAAGAAAAATGGGCCAAATTGTACCACTGAACGATTCTTCACATGGACATTTTAGTGAAAAAGGTGGGTGTGTCAAAAATTAAAATGGGAATATCGTGAGGAGTATAAATAAGAATGTCTGGACACAGAATAAAATTATGTAAATTGCCAATTATTCACGGATAGGCTTTGTAGAAAAGTTGGGTATTTTGTACTTCTTTTGAACCTGAATCATGTGAAGATATTTGATATGGGAGTTTGAAAATCTTTCTTCAACCTTTAGCCTAGGTGGCTATCAAAAGTAGCTCAGTAAAATGAAAAAAGGATGTTTTGTGTCATCCTAGAGTCCTGATTCAGTGCGAAAATGAGGTAACTAAAGCTACACACTGACTTTGTTCAAAATGAGCTAAGTTCTGATTCGATGAAAAAATGAGCTTAGGCCTGACAAGAAGCAAAAACAAGCAAAGTCAAAGCAGCAGGTTGAGTCAGCTCAAAAACAATTTAAGTACAAAGTCAGTAAAAAACGAGCAATGTCCAAGCCCCAAAAACTAAAGAAAAAGGTTGCAATCCAATTCATTATGGGAAAAAAGGTTTCAAGCTACCAACTGATTCGGTGCAAAAACGACTCATTACCTGATTCGGGGCAAAAAAAACTAAGTCCTTATTCGTCACAAAAATCAGCCAAGCCCAGAGGTTGCTCTATTCGATTAAAATCTAATCTAAAGACTAGCTCGTTGCAAAATAAACAAGCTCTAGAATTAGTAAGAAATGAGGTAGGTACTGACTGTGTAAAAAAATGAGCTAGTTATTCTGCGTAACAATGA
>JAQQPU010028670.1:0-10442 GCA_029168905.1 Artemia sp. Kazakhstan ARC1039
ATTCAGCCATTAATGCAAAAAGAAATGTGGTTGATAAGAAGTTTTCTCCTTTTAATGTTTGGAAATAATTTATGTTGCAACTGTTACAGATATGATTAATAATAAAGTAGAGCCAGCTCCCCAAATAAAAGTAACTTCTATTATTATTATTTTTTTTTACAGGAAAAGATTTAAAAGATAATGAAACTTTGTTACTAACGGCTTTACTTAATAAAACCTTGTATTAATTAAATACTATACCATCTACCCGAGAAATTACAACAAAACCTTATTAAATCATTAAGTTTTAATTATCAACTTTGACATAATATTAATTTAATTATCAATTTTTATTTATCAAGGTTTTCTACTATTATGAGGGCTTACCATATGAAGTACAGATACTATCCCGTTTCTCTCATTGAAGTGTTTTGCACCAGAAGGAACACAACTTACCCCCGTTTTCTGGCCATACCACATCATACGTGGCATTGAACAAGGGTGGCATAGATTATCGTTTTGAATACTCGTGTTTGGGTCTTTCAGAACTCGTTTTTAACCGTGCGATCCTGGCACATTTTTATTTTAAAGAAGCGTATCCAACACGTATCAACCAATATTTAAAAACGCTTTTAAAAAGCAAAGTGGTTTGTTTAAAATGAAATTTAGGTAGAATTCCATTCACCGAGATTTAGCATCAGATTTAGCACTTAAGCATCACTTAAAAACAGGGTTTCGGAGCAAGCTGAATTTTGGCATTAGCAAAATTTAATTGTGAAAGCAACATCGGTTTAAGCTCGTTCTGACTAATTTGGTTAAGGTCCATTCACAATGAAATTTCAATAATATTGAGATTTATCTAGTCCTGATATTATCAAATCAGAATTTTCCAGCCAATCGGAAAATAAAAAATTCTGATTAGATCAAAAAAGCACTAGTTACGCTACGTTGTTTGTAAAATCTCATTGTGAATGGGACCATTAAGAACGCTCATCGTGTATTAGTATTCCTATATAGAAAATTTCTACACAAACAGGGATTGTTAACATAGCTCTCTAATTGGCTGGGCTGGGAGCAATTAAATTCCAAAACAGTTCAAATAAGCTAAAGATTAGTGCCAGCTCTACCTAGCTGTGAAATGTGACAAAATCCTAATATTAATAAATCAAACGCCAGCTAAATATCGGCTATAGGTAAATGACAGGGTTAGCCAAATCTTGGAGTCAACTAAACCTCAACGTAAGTGAGTCTTAAATAGTTTAAGCCAAATACAGGTAAGTTTTGTCAAAGATGTTCTATTTTTATTACCATCCACAGATGTTATACTTCAGAAATAAATTATTTTCGAATATGCAGAGGAGGAAAGAAATTCTGCAAAACATATTTTTTAAATGGCTTTCAAGGTTAATACCTTTTTTACTGCGTTATAAAATGGAAGTTTCCAAATTATGTAGGTATTGTAAGATCAGAATTTTGCCGTATTATAATGGTGGATAAAATGATGGTCGGATTACTATTGAAGGTAAAACACTACATTTTATCATGTGTGTTAAAAGTATTAGAAAGAAATTTTTTTAATACAGAGAGTAAGATGAGGACGGTAAACCTAACCTACATAAAATTATGTAACCTACAATAATTGCAAATTATGCTGCACCATTTACAAGTAGTTTTCTAAAGAGAATAAAAGAGCCATATAAAACTTAAGACGAGGATAAATAAAGCCAATTAACAATTTAAACTTATCAAACTCGGCAATTCGGAAACCCGAACCGAAAACAATTAAAAATGAATAATCACATCAAACATAAAAATACTGCTACAAATAAATTAAGGAATCCTACGAGAAGAACATAAATGGGAGTAGGGCTACCGGCCCTAAATCTTCTGATGATCAGTGCGTCACTTGCGCTTTACTTAAAATGATTTATGTTTCTACCACTGTGTCATAATGTGAAAAGGAAAATCAGGGCTCACAAGTCTGAGTGATTCAACTTCCCTGTAATTAGTGTTTTATTAAAGACAATATTTATTCTGAACCGTGCGGTTTTGTTTGTCAAAACAACGACAAAAAAAAGGAAAATTGCCATAAACACTATATTACAAAGATTACGGGAAAACACGAATAAAAGTAGACTGATCGTTTACGACTTAGTAACACAAATTTTCAGCAGTTTTACATTTTTCAATGTTATAGCTCTAAACGAAATAAAATGTTTAAAATATCTTTTGTTTTCAGAAAAGCACAAAACACATTCATCCTTCAGAAATTTAGAGGGCTGCAGCAAGACTCATATTTTTGCTATCTTATTTTTATTTTTTGTTTGACCTGTTAATCTGTTATAATTTCCGTTCGTTTTGGGTTTCATACATTCATTGATGGTAATTTCTGTTTGTTATAAGTTTGATTTTTTTTTATAAAACCTTTTTCTGCTCGTCATAGGTTTTAATATGGCTCTTTAGTTTACTTTCAAAAACTTTCTTTTGGAAATCTTTTTAAAATTAATTATTACTTCTTTTAAATTAAAACTAATTAAATTTAATCGACACCACCACGCTTAATACGTTCGCCAGGGATAGCTAATTTCTCCCAAAACACCAATCTAGATTTAACATTATCCATGGGATAGGCTACATAAAAAACAGTCCAAAATTCCCGAATCAGAGTCCATTTTACCGAGCAAGGACAGTATTAACAGCCAAATCAGAAAACATAATCTTTTGGTCACATAATTAATTATTTTCAGGATATTGCTGTAGGTTCGGAGGAGACTATAATCCTTTACCAATCATTAATTATAGGTTTAAATCTAAAAAAAGATCTTTACACCGCTAGCTGTGAATCTAGACTGATATACAGACAAAAGAGGTTAGGTGACAAGCTTTGCTGGATAATTCTTATACAATATATTTCATTTCTATGAAATGTACATGTTTTAACATGATAAGCGAAGAATCTGTTTTTTTTTCAGTGCAATCCTTTCTATGATAATGACGTTTGGCTCTCTGTAACTATGGAATGCAAGTATGCTATGTAGTATGCGGCATCAGACTTATTTAAATATTTGGAACATAAGAAACCGTTTGACCTTCAAATTTTGCTTTAATTTTTAAATAGAATATGACAATAGATTGTCCTGCCTGATGAAGACTTCAATATAATCAAATATAATAATGCTCGTTCCTTATTAACAGACCGTTCCTGAAACTCCAATTCGCAATTTGAATTAATGATAACCTTCAAAAAGAAGAAGAAAATGAATAAACTGTTTAAAAACTAATATAGAACAAATAGGTTATGCGAAAGTAATGTTTACATTCAATAAAACTACCACAAAGAGAGTAATATTCGAAAAACATATAATTCATTAGATATTTAGATATTAAATTTTGATTTTCCTGAAATTTTTTTTACTTCAAGTTTTGCTGAAATATTTAATTCCACGTTTCAGAATTCGCGCTTTCTTCTAAAAAAAAAAAAACAGGGGCAAAGCTTGACTTTAAATATTAGCTCTTTATATATTAAAATCTATTCAATGAGCTTATTTATACAAAATCATTTTTCAGGTAATACTCCTCCTGTCAGTAGCCTCTCTAGTAGTTGCTCAAGGAGATGTACAAGAAGATCAAGGTACAGAAAATGACACATCTCGTCTTGGATACCTTCTCGATATGCTAACTGAAGGCTTACTTGGACTTGACGGTGAAGCTGAGCAAAACGATAATCTGATATCTAGAGCTCCTTCCGGGATATTTGGACACCATAGCGGCTTAGGCTTTCCGTCTCACTTTGGCTTTTTTAATAGGCCTAGGCCATTTTTCCCTTTTCAGAGGCCGATTATTATTCCAAAACCTATATTTATACCTGTGCCAAAGCCAATATTCGTCCCTAAACCAATATTTGTTCCAGGAGGCTTTGGTCTCCATAAGCCTGGTTTTGGATTTGGAGGATTTGGACTTGGAGGATTTGGACTTGGAGGATTTGGACATGGAGGATTTGGACTTGGAGGATTTGGAGTTGGAGGCATTCCCTTTGGTCTTGGTCATCATTAGAAGGAAGAACATTTTTTACTGTGTTTCTAAATTAAATATTTCATCATTACTTTCAAAGTCTTTTTTCAAATTTTTTCATTATCACTTCAAACATGGTTTAGTTATTACTTGAGATCTGAGTTGAGTAACAATATACTCTATTTTTTATCAAATTAATTTGTGACAAAACTTTTCTTTTACCAATAAGTAGCAATGAAAGAAGAAATTATTTTGTCTTAATGCGATTTTTCATTGAATTTTGTGCTTAAATCCTCCAGTTGTCTTAGCCGAAATACTGCCGTATTAGATTCAGAATAAAATCAATAAATTAAACATTATATTATATTCAAATGGTATGTTTAAAAAATCATATAAAGGCAAGGAGTGATTTTAAAACCTGAAATGAAAAATGCCATACAATAAGTTAAACTCAAAACGAACAAAAATGGAGCCTAAAATGAAAAGAAACTAAAAGAATAGCCACTTTAAATTTAAAAATAACCAATTCTACTATGGATGAATAAATGAAACCTAAAAGAACAGAAATTATAATGAACATTAAAAAGATAAACAAAAAGAAACTACCACACAAAAAAGAGCTGAGCTAGTCCCTCTCTTAAATGCCTTTGAACTTTGAAGTATAATTTGAAAAGCGTTATTTTAACCGCAATATTAAATATGATAAAAAAAACTTTCCAGGAAGACAAAAACAAACAATACCTTGCAACAAATATACAATGACAATCAGTTTAGTTTTACTCCATTAAAATTATATTTATTTTAGTAACCTTTTTCTATTATTTCCATTTCTTTTAAAATTAAGGAAATTAAAACACAACTATTAAAAAATCAATTGGTAAACTTTACAACTTTATTTAAAACCCTAGTTTAACTCCATGTTTTATAATTCTTATTAGCATTAAGTTTAACTTATTAAATGACTCTTTTTGCTCAAATTAAGTTATAAACTTGCTCTTATATTTTTCCTTAAAAACAGCTTTTTAGAAAAATTCTTTGCTATGTCTTTTTTCACATCTTAAGTGTTACTCATAGTCTTATTATAATCACGATTACTACAATTACCCCAAACTTATCTCATATAAATAAAAAATTGACAATGTTAATCACAAGCAGTTAGTGCGCAATCATTTTTGGTTTTAAAATTGTTCTCTCATGATATCCTGGTTTCGTTCAGTTTTAAAAATAAATATCTAAATAATAATTTTTTATGAAAAAATATTGTGTATTTTTCTTGTCTGTAGCAGTACCTATGACATATGGTCAAAAGCAAAGTATGGGTCTTTAGTCGCAAGGGGAGATGCCCCAAGCTAAGTACACAAAGAAGAGCTTTGTCAGACGTTCCACCTCTTTATGGGAAAGTTTAAAAAAAAATATACGGAAAACAAGTCTTTAACAGAAAGGTAAAGCTCATCTTAAATTAAGACCAGGAGAAACAAGTTTCTATAATAATTCAAACTCAAAACGACCAGAAATTACTATTAAAAAAAAAATGAAACCCAAAACGAACAGAAATTAAATAAACAATCATAGCAAACAAACATACAACAGGTACTAACATAAATGAATAAATAACTCTTAAGCAAACGAAACTTAAATTGAGTATACAAATCAAGCTTAAAATGAACAAAATCACTATAAACAAGCTTCATATTTTTATATGAAGCTTATATGCCCTCTGGGCATAACTTACAACCCTTGAACTCCATTAAACAAAAAAAAAAGTAAAAATAAAATCAAATAATCTACCAAGCGTGAAACTCCCACAAATCACCATTGATAAATAAATGATACCAAAAACGAACAGAAATTACAATAAATAACAGAGTCAAACTCAAAACGAGCATATGTATATGTATATATTTATATTAAACTGGCAATGCACATTCATTTATATTTTTTTCTGTATTTGTATTTTGAAGAACTACGTATAAAAGTAGAGTACCTACCTGAGTCTGTCTGTGAAAAAAATTGCTGCAGAGGCGGTGGAAGTGTACCTAGAAAAGCAGAATGCACTAAATAAAGATTACTTTTACCCACAACACGATCCAGCAGAGCTATTCCAGTATCATTATAAAGACCAGAGGCAGGGTAAAGCCAAGGGAGAAAAAAGGTAGCCTTCACTGCCCTATTTTGGGCTCTTTCAAGTGAGCAGAGAAGAGATTTATTAGTATTACCCCAGACAGAGGAGCAATAAGAAAGGTAAGGAAAAATAAAAGCATAATAAAGAGAAAGCATAACATCTGAGGGAAGAAATGAGTTAACCCAGTGCAACACTGAAGACTGGTGGAGGATGAGGGAACGGGTGTGAGTTATATGAGGTTTAAAAGAAAGAAAACAGTCAAGATACATGCCAAGAAGTTTCACCATAGCAGCTTGTGGTATAACATCATTCCCTTAAGTCAGGATGATTGGCTCCCTTACGTCTCTCATACGATAAGGGGTCATGAAGTGTAAAATGGCACTTTTTTGGCTGTTGAGAGTCATACCATTTGACCAGCACCAATCTTTTACTTTATCAAGAAGACCTTGAGCTAGGGAAGTGGCAGATGGCAGATTCACTGCAGCAATGAAAAATTTACTGTCATCAGCAAAAAGAATAGGGTGCACAAGGGGATGAAGACCGTCAACGAGATCATTAATGTAAATTAAAAACAAAAGTGGTCCAAGCACAGAGCCCTGT
Source organism: Artemia sp. Kazakhstan ARC1039 (assembly GCA_029168905.1). NCBI lineage: Eukaryota > Metazoa > Arthropoda > Branchiopoda > Anostraca > Artemiidae > Artemia > Artemia sp. Kazakhstan ARC1039. Next base: position 6,713 of record JAQQPU010028670.1, read on the forward strand.
GGGACAACCTTCAATACAGGCAAAGTAGTGGAAGAATTACCATTAACTAAAACATACTGAGATCTCCCTGACAGATAAGACCTTAACCATTCTAGTGGGACTCAGTGTACTCCAAATAAAGATAGTTTAGACAAAAGAACAGAGTGGTCAACCATATCAAAGGCCTTTGAAAAGTCAAGAAATAGACCCAAAACACACAAGCCCTTGTCCAGATTAACATGCACAAACTCTGTTGCATCTGAAAGTGCATACGAGGTAGAGAAATTGGGACGAAAGCCATACTGATGGTTAGTTTTGAGAGAATTTCCTGCAGTCGTATTAGTACTAAATAGAAATGAAGAGAGTCTATGATACACTACCCTTTCAACAACCTTAGAGATGACAGGAAGAAGAGAAATGGGTCTATAATTTGAAATTAGAGATGAATCACCTTTTTTATGCAAAGGTAAAACATTAGCAACTTTAAATAAATGAGGGAAAACACCAGAAGAAAGAGAGAGGTTAGTTAATTGTGAGATGGGGTTAGAAACAAACTGACCAATTTTTTTAAGAACATTATTACTCAAACTGAAACCATCAACTGAATAGCTACTTGGAAGCTGGGAAATAATACTATAAATTTCAATATCACTGCATGAGGAAAAGAAAAATGACTTTTCTTCTATGGGGAAATTACTTACTCTACTCTTGGGTTGAATGGGAACTGAAGGAAGAGTGGTGAAATACGAATTGAAGGCATTTGCTGAAGAATTTTTATCCACAATAGATTCATCAGCATTCCTGTAATGACATGGGAGGGGGGGGGACTGTTTGAGTTTCTTGCAAGAAATAGCTTCATTAACTACAATCCAAACCTTTCGCAAGTTCCCCTTACACTCATCAATTCGACGCGAAAAACAGAGCTTTTAGGCTGCACGTACTGAAGAAGTAAGTACATTTTTATAATGTTTATACTTCAAAAGATCATCCTGTGTTTAACTTTTACATGCAACCATGAACAGAGACGCCTTTATATGTGTAGCATTGATCAAACCTTAGGACATACATGGGCATTTGGGTATAGTATTCCTTGGTCTCTTCCTAAGAGGAAAATGCTTATCCAACAGAGCTCCCATACGACAAACAAATAAACTTGTTGCACATTCAACATCATTAGCTTCAAGAACACTAGACCAATCATTACTCTGAAGACTAAGAATTAAATTAGAAATTTCATTATCTGTAAAAGTTCTAAAAGAAGACTCACTTTGCTCATTCACAGTAATCTCAGTTTTAGGCACAAAAAGTGATAAATAAATAGGGAAGTGATCAGACAGATCAGTGAAAACAAGACCAGAAGTAAACTTCAATTTAGGAAAACGAGAAATAAAAATATTATCTATCAAAGTGGCAGAAATTCTTGTAGGATCAACACAAGGAGGAAAAAAAATTGAAGGAAGTAGCCCAGAAGAAGAAAGTACATCAAAGAGATGGTCACATTCATCACTTGATCTGACATTTAACATATTACAATTAAAATCTCCCAAAACACAAATACGTTTTTTAGTGAAAGTCTCCACACCAGAAAACTGATCAAGCAAATCACAGAACAGATGTGTTGGAAAAGAAGGGGACTTATAAAACAAACGAACAGTATCGCATGCAAACTGGCTTTTCAGATCAATCCAAGAATAAACAGTCCTACTATTAGACACTACTGAAGTAAACAAGGATTCAAGGTCATACCATCTACTAAATTTAATATCAGATTTTATAAATAAAGAAATGCCGCCTGAGCACTTTGTTACCATTCTAGGGACATGAATAGCAATATAACCATGCATACCATAAGCTGTTAAATTTTCACTATCAGACAACCATATTTACTTTACTTACTTTTCATCACATAACCATGTTTCTGTTAATCCAATTACATCAAAAGGGCAAGAATTATCAAACCACAAATATAATTTCAGACTATCCCACTTATCTCATATCCCACATTCAAACAAAATACATTAAAGCAACTATTTAAAGAGAGAGAAGGCATGATTTTATCACAAAAATCAATATTAGTGTGATAATTGCAACTAGAATTAACCATAGATTCAAGAAGAGAGTCAAGTGTGTGTGCCTCTTGTTTGCCCTTACTACTTGGTTGCTCAAAGATAACTGATTTAAAAATAGAAGAATTCAAAAGAAAAGAAAAATCATCCAGATTTACCACACATAAAAAATGCACACAATATCTTTAAAAATAAACAAGATATCCAAAAAGCAGGCTGAAACAGCAGAGGGTAAATTGAAACTAAAAAGGTGAAACGTATAGCAGACAAAGAAAAGAGAGAAAAAAACTGCAAGACAAAGAACAATAATAAGCTACAAAGCTCAAAGAATAAAACAATAACAAACAATTACAAGGACAGAGGCAAAAACGAAATAAAGAAAAAGGCTAAACAATAAAGAAGCAACCAGAGGAAAGAGGTATCAGCGGTTTATGCAGTTCACTTAAAAGAATAATGTAAAACAACATAAATGCAAGCATAAGTAAAATCATTAAATCATAAATAGGGTTAAAAAAAACAACAACAAAAAAACAGATCAAAAAGGGGAAAAATGTTTTATTTCAGTCCTGGGAGGGGCTTGGATGGGCTGTAGTTGACTGATGGAGAGCATCAACTTGATATGCCTCTTTAACAGTAATCACTTTACCACCAGAAAGCTTGATAAGTATTTCTCCTCCACTAGACCATGTAGACCTCTTCCCAAGCTGTGATTTAGCATAATTAAGTGGCTGAAGTCTAGGCTTTGTGAGTGACTCAGAAATAAAGACACCACTACCTTGCAAACTTTTCTTTTCTCTAAGAATAAGCTACTGCATTCTTGGACTACAAAACTCCACAACAAGTGGGTGAGATTTCAAACCTGAGCCTTGTTTTCCAATCTTTCTAACAGAAACTATGTCATTCTTAGTCAAAGGATTACCAGGAAATCTAGTACTGCAAAATCCAAGAAATTTGCTTTCAGAAGCTTCTGGATAAGGGTCTTCTTTGAAACCAAATAGGATCAGCTGATTTGAAATTTTCATTTGGTCAAACTGATTGCTCAGACAATCCACATTGAATTGGGTTCAGAGATTTTTGCAGCTCTGACAAACCTGAATCAAGCAAATGAAGAGATGATTCAAGCTTTGACATCCTCAGATCATATTTTTTTAGTGATTTTCCCACAAGCATGTCAAAATCCATTTTAAGACTATTGTATACCTCTTGTTTAAGGATTTGTTAGAATCAAAAGCAGCAGGCAAATGACTAGAGGCAAGTTTTTTAACAGAGGCCTCAACCAAAAACCAACCTCATTAGACAGTGCCTCACTGACAGCTTCTGCCATAGTAGATTTAAGCTTTTGGTCATTATGAGAAGCTGCAATTAGCTTCTGCTTGTTCTTAAGGGTGTTAATGTGTGAGATGAGCATAGCAATCTGCTCATTAATAGATTCAGCTCCACTGTACTGGATGGAGTAGTCTGATCTGATCTCTCTGTGACTAGGAGGTCTATAGCTCTTTTTTGAGTTATCACCCATGATGAAGGCTAAAGTGAACTCCAATCAAACTAGGCTAATCAAGCTACAAGCTAACAGCAAAAGGCAAGGGATCTTCTGGCTGGCAAAAGCAATTATAAAAAGGGTCTAATAACAGCTAAGCAGAGGTGTAGGCACCAGGAAGAAAAATAAAAAGAGTATACCTGGGGGG
>JAQQPU010028673.1:0-10440 GCA_029168905.1 Artemia sp. Kazakhstan ARC1039
AAAACACTATTGAAATATTTCAACTCTTACATTTCAACAAAAAAAAATCTAAAATGAACTTTGAAACAGCAAGAGAATGTAACAGTGACTAGGTAAACCACAACAAACACTACTGAAATATTCCAACTATTACATTTCAACGAAAGAAATTCAAAATGAACTTTGAAAAATCAAGAGAATGTAATAGTGACAAGGTAAACCACGACAAAACACTATTGAAATATTCCAACTCTTACATTTCAAAGAAAAAAAATCTAAAATGAAATTTGAAACATCAAGAGAATTTAACAGCGACAAGGTAAACCACGACAAAACACTACTGAAATAATCTAACTCTTGTATTTCAACAAAAAAAAATCAAAAATGGACTTTGAAACATCAAGAGAATGTAACAGTGACTAGGTAAACCACGACAAAACGCTACTGAAATATTCCAACTATTGCATTTCAACGAAAAAGATCCAAAATGAACTTTGAAACATCAAGAGAATGTAAGAGTGACAAGGTAAATCACGACAAAACACTACTGAAATATTCTAACTCTTGCATTTCAACGAATGAAATCTAAAATGAACTCTGAAAAATCAAATAAATGTAAAAGTGAAATGGTAAACCACGGCAAAACACTACTGAAATAAGCCAACTCTTACATTTCAATGAAAAAAAATCCAAAATGAACCTTGAAACATCAAGAGAATGTAAGAGTGACAAGGTAAACCACTATAAAACACTACTGAAATAATCTAACTCTTACATTTCAAAAAAAAAATCTAAAATGAACTTTGAAACATCAAGAGAATGTAACAGTGACAAGGTAAACCACGACAAAACACTATAGAAATAATCTAACTCTTGCATTTAACGAAAAAATCAAAAATGAACTTTGAAACATCAAGAGAATGGAACAGTAACAAGGTAAACCACAACAAACACTACTGAAATATTCCAACTCTTGCATTTCAGCGAAAAAAAATCCAAAATGAACTTTGAAACATCAAGGGAATGTAACTGTGACAAGGTAAACCACAACAAACACTACTGAAATATTCCAACTTTTACATTTTAACGAAAAAAAATCCGAAATGAACTTTGAAACATCAAGAGAATGTAACAGTGACATGGTAAACCATGAGAAAACGCTACTGAAATAATTCAACTCTTGCATTTCAACGTAAAAAAAAAATCAAAAATGAACTTTGAAAAATCAAGAGAATGTAACAGTGACTAGATAAACCATAACAAACACTACTGAAATATTCCAACTCTTACATTTCAAGGAAGAAAAACCTAAAATGAACTTTGAAACATCAAGAGAATGTAACAGTGACTAGATAAACCACAACAAGCACTACTGAAATATTCCAACTCTTACATTTCAACGAATGAAAAATCCAAAATGAACTTTGAAACATCATCAGAATGTAACAGTGACAAGGTAAACCATGAGAAAACACTACTGAAATAATCCAACTCTTGCATTTCAACGAAAAGGATGAAAAATAATTTTTGAAACATCAAGAGAATGTAACAATGAGAAGGTAAACCACAACAAAACGCTACTGAAATATTCCAACTCCTGCATTTCAACGAAAAAAATCCAAAATGAACCTTTAAACATCAAGAGAATGTAACAGTGACATGGTAAACCATGAGAAAACACTACTGAAATAATCCAACTCTTGCATTTCAACGAAAAGGATCCAGAATGAACTTTGAAACATCAAGAGAATGTAACAGTGACAAGGTAAACCACAACAAAACGCTACTGAAATATTCCAACTCTTGCATTTCAACGAAAAAAATCCAAAATGAACTTTGAAACATCAAGAGAATGTAACAGTGACATGGTAAACCACGACAAAACACTAGTGAAATAATCTAACTCTTTCATTTCAACGAAAAAAAAAAATCAAAAATGAACTTTGAAAAATCAAGAGAATGTAACAGTGACTAGGTAAACCACAACAAACACTACTGAAATATTCCAACTCTTACATTTCAAGGAAAGAAAAATCTAAAATCAACTTTGAAACATCAAGAGAATATAACAGTGACAAGGTAAACCATGAGAAAACACTACTGAAATATTCCAGCTCTTGCATTTCAACGAAAAGGATTCAAAATGAACTTTGAAACATCATGAGAATATACCAGTGACTTGGTAAACCACGAGAAAACACTACTGAAATATTCCAACTCTTACATTTCAACGAAAAAGAATCCCCTAAAAATAATTTCTGCGTGTTCCTTTGATTCGGCATCCCTGCGCTGTCACATTTTAAATCCCCTAAAAATAATTTCTGCGTGTTCCTTTGATTCGGCATCCCTGCGCTGTCACATTTTAAATTCCCAGGAAACCATTTCCCGCGTAAAATATATTCAATCTGTCTTCATCTCATAGGTGTTCCTAGCTACACTATTAAGGTTTCGATAGAATATTAATTTATCTCCCAGACCTAAAGATCAGAGAAGCCATATTTAAAAATAGAATATTAATTTATCTCTGTCACTAAAGACCTGATGTCTCTCAGACCTAAAGATCAAAGAAGCCATATTGTTTCTTAATTCCCCTTCGTTGATCAATAATTCCCCGCCGATTATGCAAATCAATTTCTCAGAAATCTAGTTCCCCTCGGTGTCATTGACCCGTTAGCGGATCAATAATCCTTGAATAAATCATGTACTGTCAGCGTTAGACTTGATTATAGATGGCATCAGTGGTGTGTACTGGAGTAATACCTGGCTACCTACTTATAGGTACTTTTCATTTCGCTTTTCTTTAAATTATCATGAATCCATATAATGAAAATATCATGACCATTTTTGCTCACCCTTATTTGTATGTAAGAACAGGGACTTCCTTTCATTTTGAAAGCAAATGGCCCAAAAAACATCATCTTACAATATTTTTGGAATATCTTTCACCCAGATTTATGGTTGCTACATGAATAGTCGGAGGACAAAATCAGCGAGGTGTTCACGGCTGCTAACCAAACATCGTATTAATGATCTTTTCAATAATGGATTTAATGAGACACACATGCCTGAAAACAATAGGGAAATATTGATAACAATTTCAGTCTAATCAAAAATTTTTGCAGTAGTGTTCAAAGCTTCAACAACATAGTTTTGTAAACATACATTTTCTTCTTGTATTGTTCATGTATTTAGCTATAGTTTAATGATCTTTATATATTTTATTATTGTGGAGCATCTTAGGTGGTAATTAATTAATGGTCAAGTTCCCCTAGAGTGTGCTACATTCTTATACAATTTGTCTATGCTCTAAGATCTACACTACCTTAATATTCCAGTCAGAATGACCGTTCAAAATCAACATACCCCAAGATATACACAAAAACGGGTGATAAAGGCACCACTGTCACATTTGCAGGAGATAGAAGGGAAAAAGATAGTCCAATCTTTCACGCCTTGGGAACCATTGACGAGCTTGTTTCCCACATTGGGTAAGCATAAAACTCCGCCTTTTTTGCTTAGAAAATAAGTTTACCCGCATTTCAAGGGTTAGTATATTAGTTGGTATTTTCAGAACAAAGCAATAATGTTAGCACACAATCTAATCTTCCAGTTTCAAAGTGATGGCAAAGGGATAAGGATGATAAATGTCTCAGTATTAAGGTCCATTCACAATGACATTTAACTAACACCAAAATATAGCTAGCATTACTTTGAGCCATTCAGTTTTTTTCATAGGATTATCTGATTTGTAAGAAAATTATGATTGGCTCAAACTACAAATAGCCTTATCTCAGTAAATTTTATTGGGAATTGGGCTTTAGCTTACAGAGTTCCAAAAATGAATCCGTTCTAAAACTTGGTCATAAAAAAGTGAATTAACCACTAAATTGTCCATTATTTTTTTTTCTTTTTGTGATAAGTACTACATTGATCAACTAGCGAGTTTGCGGAAACTGTTAAGTCACAAAAAAGAGCTTGAATTATAAATTGTTTAAGTTTGATTTTTCTAGATCTTGTCACCCAGTACAACTTTTTCTAAGAATGTAACGTTTACCAGATATTCGTGAAATTTTATTTTGGGAACTGGGTATTTAAGAAAGTTTTCTTTTTGTCTATACAGAAATTGCAATCTTATCTGTAACTTATTATCCATAAAAATTCCCTATTAATCCTACCTTTCCCTCAAATTGTTGTAATTATATAGAGTCTCATGTTCTTACCAAGGACTTGTTCAGTAAACAAGTATATCCCTTTTATATCCCTTTTGAATATATCCCTTCGTATATCCCTTTTGAATTGTGTATTCTTTAAAAAATTACTATCTTTACATAATGTATTCCATTGGCAGCCCTATGCCTGAAGTAACCAATGATCTACTAATAATAAAAAACTGCTTGAGGAAGAAATCTGCTTGATGCCTGAAATAATCCCTTAAACCAAGATCTCAAAGCAATCTCAAATACATAATAATAGAAAACATGCTGGTGGTGGGCTCATCGTATTCATAATTTTATTATATTACTTTGAACTCCTAATTTGTCTCTTTTTTGTCATTAAGTTTTTGCGTTGCATTAAAAAATATTTTATAGCTATATTCCTATGGTTTAATATTTTGTTTAAATTTTTTGTAAATTGTTCAAGTTGAGAAAGTGATAACAAGATTTTTATGTCTTCATCTAGCCTTCTATCGTAAAATATTCTGCTTAATCTTTTTTATAATTTAAGATCCCATATAAACTGATATACATCTCAGTTCTCATTCAGCACCCGCCAGTGAAGGTCACATATATCTTGTAAAGGATTAAAGAGTGACACAATTTTGTAAAGGATTAAATCTTACGCAATTACCTGAATGCACTCAAATATCGGAGATTGGATTTTTTTGACTGGATTGTTATTACTGGGTGACGTCACTGATTAGTTATTGTTACAATGCAAGCGGATAGAGGTGATTCGACAATGAACAGTCAGTTTCTACAAGAGATAAATTTTAAGCTGGATTTGCTGCCGGAATTGACATCAAAAATAGACGCTCTCCCGAAACTTGTGGAAAGTGTAACTTCTGTCGAGGCACAGTTAGCACAAGTGAATGTTCAGCTAAAATCGAACGCAGAAGCTAACGAGAAACTGAAGAGTGAATTGATACTGGTTAGCCAAAATTTACAGTCAGCCACGCTTAGAACTGACTGTTTAGAGGATGAGTTGCGGCGCAGCAATATTATAATCTACAACTTTGAGGCGGTGGATCCGAGAAGGTATACCCTTAGTGAAGAGATTATGAAGGTTTTGAACGACGTAATTCCCAATTTGCGCCTCACCCGCAGTGATGTAAGAGACTCTTTCCGATTGAAGGCGGGTCCTATTGTGCTAAAGCTGAATTCGATGGATGTAAGAAATATGATTTTAAGGGGAAATCCACTTCTACGAGAATATGGACTTTCTGCTGTACCCGATTATAGCCCCGCCCAGCGTGAAGCTAGAAAGCACCTCAAAGTAGAAATGAATAAAGCTCTTTCTGAAGGTCATTCTACCTATCTCAGGGGTGTCAAACTCTATGTGAACGATGTTATGTTTAAATATGATGAGCTATCGAATAAGGTTATAAAGGAGACTCCGCGCACCACGCAAAAAGTACAAAAGGCAAGAGCACCTACTGCAGGCGCCATTAATAAGGGCAGCGAAGTTGTTATTCGAGGAAATGCGGAAGACAATTCGGGTAGCGATGCAACAATGTCGGATAGCGATGCGGAAACAGTAGTTGAAGTTGATGTGAATAACCCCGCACCTACTGGCAGTAAAACCTACCATAAAGACACTATTTTAGCGAGGTTTCATTAAAGGGTAATGATAAGAAGACGCGAAAATTATCGGAAGTTATTAGTCCTGAAGAACAATCAAGGGGAAAGAGTAGGAATGTTTCCAGGCGAGTGTCGCCCACGGGTGGTCGGCCAAATAGAGTTGGTCGGTACGTGTCGAGGGGCCCCCGTGGAAGTACCCCTTATAATAACAGATAACGTGACTATTACCGCATTACTCCAGAAGATTCAGGTTTTGATGCAGCTAATACCGAAGAGCAACAGGTACGCAGTGACTAGGAAAAACCCGGCCATATACATCGAATGAGTTTAGTAACCTGGAACGTACAAGGTGTGAAAAATAAAGTGAAACAGATTAGTCAAGATTTAAAGTCAATCGATATTATAGGGTTAGTTGAAACATGGCATAGCGCAAGTGACCCTCCGATATTCGACGGTTTTAGTGTTGACCATGTTGCGCGAAAGCCAGCTGGAAACGCGCTGCTATGGAGGGATAACCGTGTTACTAAGTAAAGCTCGTTTCCGTTGTTATCATAGAATTGCTAGTAATTCAGAGAACATTCTTTGGGTACGGTTGGAGTTAGTGAGAAATAAATGGATGACATTAGGATCTGTGTATATAGCGCCTCAGAATAGTTCCTATAATAGAGAGGAAACATGGGATGTATTAGCTGAGGAGTTAAGTAGACTAAGAAGGGATTTTACAGAGGATGTTTTTGTTGTTAGGGGGGATTTTAACGCTTATACAGGCTTTATTAGAAATGGAGTGTTTCGTTCCGAGAAGTGCCTGACTTGGTTCCATCTGAGTATGGAATGCCTAGAAGTAGCAGAGATATGGATAGGAGGGTGAATTGTTGGGGGAGAAGGCTCTTGGAGCTCTGCTCGGAGAATGGTCTAATAATTGGGAATGGGAGATTTGGAACTGATGGGGGAGTAGGGTAGTTTACCTGTATGTCGGAGCTCTTCTGAGTCTGATAGATTATGTGTTGGTTGACAGTGGGCTTGCAGCTCAATCAGTTGATGTTGAGGTACTTCAGTCAGTTGGTTCAGACCACTGGCCAGTTATGTTAGAGTTGGGTTTAGAGGTTGAAGGTAAGAGGAGCGGTATTGGAAAGAGGTATGAGACAGTCGGTCAAGAGAAGGTTAGAGTTCGAAAACCGTTAAAAAAAGATTGGAATAATAAAGAAACTGATAATATGAATGAGATAATAGCGAGACCGGAAGTAATGGATAGATTAGAGGAGATCAGAAATCTAGATTGCGGTGCTGAGGAAGTCCTTGCCGAGTTATGTGAGTTATTGCACCAGTGGTCTAGTAAAGCGGTAGAAAGGAAAGTTAAATCAGGAGATAAAGGATATTATGATGAGGAATGTAGAAGGTTAAAGCAGGAGGTAGAAACAGAATTAGAAATTTTTAGGCAGTGCCAGGATGAAGAATTGCGGTTAGAAGCGTTGAATTTTTATAGAGTTAAGAATAGGGAATACAAGAAATTGCTGAAGAGGAAAAGTAGGGAGTGGGATAGTTTAGAAAGGAAAAAGATGATGGAGGATTTTACACTAGGGAATGTTAAAGAATTTCGGAGTAGAATGAGAAAGGAAAGAGCTAATATTTCAGGTCAAACACCTTCACCGGAGTCGTGGCCTGGTTATTTTGAGAATTTAGAAGGAGACTGTGAAGGGCTTGAAGAGGATAGTCAGTCGTCATGTTCAGGTGAAAGTATTTTCCCGCTGCAGGAGAATGCTTATGAATTAGTAGGGGAAGTGACAAGAGAGGAGGTTAGAGAAGTAGTTAGTTAGAAGAAAGGAAGTTTAGCACCAGGTTTGGATGGGATACCAGCCTGGGTGGTTAAGAAATTTGTGTCGGTGTTTTTGTCGATATTAGTTATAGCATTTAATAGTATTGTATCTACAGGTAAGTGGCCAGAATTGTAGAAGACTTCAGTTGTTATACCGCTTTTTAAGAAGGGGGACCCTAGCTGGAATGATAACTATAGGCCCATAGCTCTAGTACCAGTTTTTAGTAAAGTGTTAGAAAAAATTTTAGATAGGAGGCTAAATAGGTGGTTAGATAAAAATAAGATTATAAATGAAGAGCAAGGAGGATTTAGGAAAGATTATTGTACAACAGATAGGGCATTTGTGCTTAGAGCTTTAGTCGATAAGTATGGAACAGGGAATAGCCGTCTATATGCAGCTTTTTTAGACCTAAGAAAAACTTTTGATAATGCTGAGAGGGTGCTTTTGGTAGATATTCTGAGAAGTATAGGTTTACCTAGTATTTTTGTGAGGTTAGTTACTAGCATGTATTGCGGAACTAAGGCGGTAGTAAAGGTAATAGATCAGGATTTTTCAAGAGTATATAGAAACCTTAAAGGCGTAAAACAAGGTAGTGCTCTTTCCCCCCGTTTGTTTTCTATTTTTATAAATGATTTAGTTCAGTTTTTGGAAAGAATGTGGGCTCCGACAGTGGGTCTTGGTTCAAAATTATTTTCAGTTTTGCTTTTCGCTGATGACCAAACAGTTCGTGGTAACGAACTGTAAGTAAGGAGCGACCCGGCTCAATGGTAACCGAAACTCTAGAAAACGGTATTTTGATACAAATAGATACATTAAAAGAATCAGATTTTAATGCTGATTTCAAATATATAAGTTTCATCATGTTTAATTCTACCCATCAAAAGTTAGGCGCCTGAGAACATTTGGCTGATTTTCGAAAAAAGAGGGAAAGATCCCCTAAAAGTTATAGAACCTTAATGAAAGTCAAACCATCATATTCCACGTATCAGAGAACCCTACTGTGGAGGTTTCAAGCTCCCTTCTACAAAAATGTGGAATTTTGCATTTTTTGCCAGAAGAAAGATCACGGGTGCGTGTTTATTTGTTTGTTTGTTTTTTTTTGTTTTTTTTTCCAGGGGTGATCGTATCGACCCAGTTGTCCTAGAATATCGTGGGAGGGCTCAATGGAATGGAAATTAAAAGTTCTAGTGCCCTTTTTAAGTGACCAAAAAAAATGGAAGGCAACTAGGCCCCCTCCCACGCTAAGTTTTTTCCCAAAGTCACCTGATCAAAATTTTGAGATAGCCATTTTGTTCAGCATGTTCGAAAATATTATAAATATGTCTTTTAGGATGACTTAATCCCCCGAAGTTCCTGGGGGAGGGCTGAAAGTTATGAACTTTATCCAATGTTAACATATAGTATTGATTATTTGGAAGTATACAGAAGTTTTCAGGGTAGATTTTTCCTGGTAGTGGGGGGGGGGTCAGGGGTTATGTGGGAGGATCTTTCCATGAAGGAAGTTTTCATGGGGGAAGGGACATTGCTATGAAGGGGACGCCGGGCTTTCCAAAATTATTTAAAAAAAGATCAGAAATTTAATATAAAAAACAAGTTTTTCAACTGCAACAGCAGCACCATCGAAACTTTAAACAAACAGAAAATATTACATATATGATTGGGTTCACCCCGTAGTCAATGCCTCGCTCTTTAAGCCAAAGATTTTTTAGTACTTTCATAAGAGCTATTTATTCTAATTAACGGCCTTTGTGATTAAGCGGTCATTTTTAAAGAATTGGAACAAAATTCGAACTTTCGCTTAAAGAGCAAGGTATTGACTAGGGGGCGAACCCCATAATAAACGTATTAAAAATATATGAATATAGAAGTTCGTTACGTAAGTTAATTCGTAAGTTACGTATATTTATTTCTAATAAAAACGTTCATAAATAAAATTAAACATGTTTCGAGAAAGCCATTTAACTAAATAAAAGTAAATTAATATGAAATTTTTTTTTCAATTATTCATGTACGGTGAGTCAAGATCAAAACCTGTATTTATTCAAAAACGTTCAAAAATTAAATAAAAAAAACAAGTTTTCTAAACTGAAAGTAAGGAGCGACATTAAAACTTAAAACGAACAGAAATTATTCCGTATATGAAAGGGGCTGTCCCCTTCTCAACGCCTTGCTCTTTACGCTAAAGTTTGATTCTGTCTCACAACTTTATTTTTTAAAACAATAAAAAAAACTTTAGCGTAAAGAGCGAGGCGTTGAGGAGGGAACAGTCCCTTTCAACAAAATAAAAGACTTTATTTTAGGGTTTTCACTGACTGAACATACTTCTTCATATATTTGTTTTGAGACTTCCGTTATATTAATTTTAGCCAGTGTTCTTTTAGGCTTATTAAATCCCTATTAAATTAATTATTTACTTAGCCTATAAACTAAAATTTAGTTAAAATTATTTACAAACTGCTATCATTATTATTTGTTAAAGCATATAGGCCTTTTTTATATATTTTAAGTGTATTTCTTAGCTTAGCATCGCTGCTTTGTTTTACTTACATAAAGTTGTTTGGGAAATAGAAAATCAAAAAGGCCAGACACTTTTTAATAGGTTTTGCATGGTAAAAAACAAAGTCTTTATAAATATCAAAATTTGTAAATGATTAGCACCCATAATTAGTTATCCATAATTAGCAGAAATGAATTAGTAGATGATCAAATGAATTGCACGTATGGAGACGGGGTATTTCCTTTTGGTTCCACCTTTGTAGTTTGACCTGTTTTTGTTTTGCTAGAGGAGCACTTGTGCTTTGTCCTTTTTTTTCTGTTTACGTCAAGACCTTACCCAGGAGGGGGGGGGG
>JAQQPU010028676.1:0-10436 GCA_029168905.1 Artemia sp. Kazakhstan ARC1039
CAGTGAATAAGCCGGAAGTTAATTATTTTGTGAATGACCTGAAAAGTTACTTTTTTTTGTATATAAATATGCTAGTTTCAGTTATATTATTTTAGTATTTCTACTGATGACGATTGCTGTATATGTAATCGAAATATCTGGACTTTTGTACCTGTTTTTTTTCACTGTCTAAATAAATGGATTTATCCCCATTTGGAAATTTATTCGTTCGAGATGATGCGATCCCATGGATACGATTGTACTTGTTTTTCCGGTCTTACCGTGCAAGGAACTCTGAATTTCCCATTGTCCACAAACAAGGACATGTGCTTATCGAATACCTTGGTGCCCTCTAGCAACAGAAATCGTAAAAACAACAAGAGACCCCTAGATGTCCCTTTGACATTCACTACTACAGTGTCATCGGTCCAACTACCCTTGTTTCCCAACGTCCACAAACGGGGACAAAACGCAATGGCGATGTGCTGATAACCCAGAGTTGCAAAGATGATGTAACAGTTGTCTAAGGAAAGTTTAATGACATAATTTTCTACAGCAAAAATCCCAGACTTCCAAATCCAGCCCTTATCAGAGTAAAAAAAATTTATAAAAGGAAGAATTCTTACCTTTCTGATGTTTGACCTACCTGAGACTTTCTATCGGGCTAGAACGCATGGCTTACCTTAGATGGCGATACTGTGTACAGGTGAAATACTTGAAAGACACTTCTCTAACAGATGGCATGTCAGTGATTTCATTATATTTTCACTGGGTTCTGGGATGAAAGATTAAAGATTTGTCCTGAATTGTGATCGGTGGGAACGAAAGGGTTAAAAAAGGCACTAGAACTTTTAATTTCCATTCGAATGAGCCCTCTCGCGACATTCTAGGACAACTGGGTCGATGCGACCACCCATGGGGAAAAAGCAACAGAAAAACAAATAAAAACGCATCCGTGATCTTTCTTCTGAAAAAAATAAAAAATTCCAAATTTTTGCAAATAGGGGCTTGAAATCATGATGCATCTATTGGTATCGAAATTCCATTTTTTAGAGTTTCGGTTACTATTGAGACGAGTCGCCATTACTATGCAGTTTGTTACCACGAAATGTTTGACCAAAAAAATTAGAGAGCGACTAGGCCCTCTCCCACGCTCTTTTTTCCCCAAAGTCTCCCAATAAAAATTTTAGACAGCCATTTTGGTCAACATAGTTGCGTGGGAGGATCTTTCCATGGAGGATGTTTTCATGAAGGAAGGGACATTTCTATGATGGGGGCGCCGGATTTCCCAGCATTATTTAAAAACGATCAGAAATTAAATAAAAAAAGAATGTTTTTCAACTGAAAGTAAGGAGCAACATTAAAACTTAAAACGAACAGAAATTATAATGTATATGAGGGGGTTAGCCCCCTAGTCAATACCTCACTGTTTACGCTAAAGTTTTTTTTAAAGTTTTATCTTGTCTAATTAAACGGCCTTTGTGATTCAGGGGCCATTCTTAAAGAATTGGAACAAAATTCTAACTTTAGCTTAAAGTGCGAGGTATTGACAAGGGGGCAAACCTCCTCATATACGTAATAATTTCTGTTCGTTTTAAGTGTTAATGTTGCTCCTTACTTTCGGTTGAAAAAACTTGTTTTTTTTATAGATTCATAGGGAGCGCAATAGTGCTGCCTAAGTAAAGAACGATGTTGGCACCATGTATTATTTATTTTTTTTTTCTTTTAGATCAAGGCATTTCGTATCGAAGGAGTTGTCGTAGAAACTTCGAAAAGGGCTCATTTGATTGGAAATTGGAAGGGCTTGTGCCCTTTTTAATAGCCGAAAGCGATTGGAAAGCAACTAACACCCTTTCCACGCCCACCATTTCCCCAAACACACCCAATCAAAATTTTAATATAGCCATTTTGTTCAACGTAGTTGAAAGATCTGGAAATTATGTCTTGGAGGAGGACACTCCCCCCCAGACCCCTCAAAGCAAGGGTTGTAAGTTATGCCCTTGGGGCATATAAGGTTTTTTATAGAAGGCGATGTCGTAGAAACTTCAAAAAAGGCTCATTCGATTAGAAATTCAAAGGGCTAGGGCCCTTTTTAATAGTTGAAAGTGATAGGAAGGCAACTAAACCCCCTCTCACGCCCACCATTTCCCCAAACACATCCAATCAAAATTTGTGATAGATATTTTGTTCAAGTAGTTGAAAGTTCTGGAAATTATGTCTTTGAGGATGACAAACCCCCCATACCCCTCAGGGCAAGGATTGTTAGTTATGCCCTGGGGGCATATAAGGTTTTTATAGAAAGCGTTGTCGTAGAAACTTCAAAAAGGGATCAATCCATTGGAAATTGAAAGGGCTAGTGACCTTTTTATTAGGCGAAAGTGATTGGAGGGCAACTAGCCCCCGCTCACACCCACCATTTCCCCAAAAACATCCAATCAAAATTTTGATATAGCAATTTTGTTCACCCAATGAGCCCCCTCCGAAGTTTATATGACCACAATTTCTATAAAAACATTATGCCCCCAGGGCATAACTTACAACCCTTGCCCTGAGGGCTGGGGGGATTTGTTATTCTCAAAGACATAATTTCCAGACCTTTCAAATACGTTGGACAAAATGGTTATCTCAAAGTTTTAATTGGAAGTGTTTGGGGAAATGATGGGCGTGGGGGGGGCATTTGCCCTCTGATCACTTTCAATTAATAAAAAAAGCAACAGTCCTCCAATCGAATTCAAATCGAAGACAGAATTCCAATCGAATGAGTCTCTTTTGAAGCTTCTACAACAGAACTTTCTATAAAAACTTTATATGCCCCAAGGTCATAACTTAACTCTTGTCCTGAGGGCTTTGGGGGAGGGTTGTCATCCTCAAAGACATGATTTCCAGACCTTTCAACTACGTTGAACAAAATGGTCATATCAAAATGTTGATCAGAAATGTTTGGGGAAATGATGGGCGTGGGAGGGGGGACTCCCTTGGATTACTTTCGACTATTAAAAAGGGAAATAGCCCTCTCAATTTCCAATCGAATGAGCCCTTTATGAAGCTTTTACGACAACGCTTTCTATAAAAAACATATACCCTCAGGGCATTACTTACAACCTTACCCCTGATTGCTGTGTATGTGTGTGTGTGTGTGTGGTGGGGGGGGTTCATACTGAAAGACATAAGTTCTGTACCTTCCAACTACGTTCAACAAATAATCTATGTCAAAATGTTGATTGGAAGTGTTCGGGGAAATGATGGGCGTGGGGGGCATTCTCCCTCCGATCGCTTTTGACTACTAATAAGGGCACTAGCCCTCTTAATTTCCTATTGAATTAGCCCTTTTGAAGTTTCTATGACAACGATTTTATGTATTGATCCAGGACTCGAGAGGGAAGTGAATTTCCGAGAACTTGATTTACATAATCGGTGGGGAATGTACTGATCTAGGACTCGAGGGGAATAATTGATTCACGAAAGGGGAATTAAGAAACAATTATGGCTTCTTTGGTCTTTAGGTCTGAGGGATAAATGGTCTTTAGGTCACAGAGATAAATTAATATTCTATTTTTAAATATGGCTTCTTTGATCTTTAGTGTCAGGAATTAGAAATGACATCACTTGTTTCCTAGGAATTATGCGGGGGTCTAAAGAGATAAATTAATATTCAATTTTTGAAATACGGCTTCTTTGATCTTTAGGTCCGCAGGGATGTCAAACAAAAGGAACACGCAGAAATTACGTTTAGGGGATTATTTGGGCGAAACCGTTCGAGACATTTTAGAAGATGATTTAAGCGAAACCATTTGAGGCATTTTAGAAGATGATTGAGAAGATGATTTGAGGGTGAAACTCTGTGGTCGTTATAATGCACAAGTTCCATTTGAACAATGTTGTGAGGTCCCCAACCCCAAAGGGTCCCCCTACCCCCTCCCAAACCCCAATGGGCCCCCCGAGCCCCCAAATGCCCCCGGACCCCCAAATACCCCCCGAGCCCCCAAAGGCTCCCCGGCCCCCCAAATGCCCCCGAGCCCCCCAAGCCCCCAAAGGATCCCGGCCCCCCAAATGCCCCCGAACCCCCCAAATGCCCCCCGGACCCCCAAAGGCCCCCCAAGCCCCAAAGACCACCCGAGCCCCAAAGACCCCCTCGGGCCTCCCAAGGCCCACCGTGCCACCAAAGGCCCCCCGAACCCCACCCTTCCTCACTCCGTTTTTGAATTTTTTTTAAATTTTCGGACTGAATTTTTTAGACTTAGAAATTATCCAACATTTTTTCGTTTTTTCTTAAACCCATTGGCATAGAGTTTTAGCCTAGAGTCTTAGCTTAGTTTTATTTAGAGTTGAAGTTTAGTTTAGTTATAGTTAAGAGTTTAAAGTTTTACCTTAGAGTCTTAACTTAGAGTTTTTGTAAGAGTTCTAGTTTAGTTTGGTTTTAGTTAAGAGTTTTAGCCTAGAGTCTCAGCTTAGAGTTGAAGTTTAGTTTAGTTATAGTTTAGAGTTTTAGCTTAGAGTCTTAGCTTAGAGTTTTAGTTAGAGTTCTAGCTTAGTTTAGTTTTAGTTAAGAGTTTAGAGTTTTACCTTAGAGTTTTAGTTAGAGTTGAAGTTAAGTTTAGTTATAGTTAAGAATTTAGAGTTTTAGCTTAAAGTCATAGCTTAGAGTTTTAGTTAAAGTTGTAGTTTAGTTAAGTTTTAGTTAAGAGTTTTAGCCTAGAGTCTTAGCTTAGAGTTTTTGTTGAAGTTCTAGTTTAGTTTAGTTAAGAGTTTTAGCTTAGAGTTTTTGTTAGAGTTCTAGTTTAGTTTAGTTATGGTTAAGAGTTTGGAGTTTTAAGCTTAGAGTCTTAGCTTAGGGTTTTAGTTAAAGTTGAAGTTTAGCTAAGTTTTAGTTAAGAGTTTAGAGTTTTAGCCTAGAGTCTTAGCTTAGAGTTTTTGTTGAAGTTTAGTTTAGTTATTGTTAAGAGTTGAGAGTTTTTAGCTTAGAGTCTTAGCTTAGAGTTTTTGTTAAAGTTCTAGTTTAGTTTTAGTTAAGAGTTTAGAGTTTTACCTTAGAGTCTTAGCTTAGAGTTTTAGTTAGAATTGAAATTTAGTTTAGTTATAGTTAAGAGTTTAGAGTTTTAGCTTAGAGTCATAGCTTAGAGTTTTTGTTAGAGTTCTAGTTTAGTTAAGTCAAGGAGGCACACTTGTGCCTCTTTAAAGAGGCGACCCACCACAATCTTAAGCGATTTCCGGTCCTAGCGGTCGCAGAGAGACAGCGGTGATCGCATTTTGTAGCCCAAGCTCCAACTAAGAAACGTGCAAAATTTCACCCCCCTCCGACTTTATCTTCATGGGTAAAAGTGGGCCGGAAGTTTCGACCCTCCGATCACAGCCCCCCTCTAACGTTGTCCGATTGGGCTGGAATTTAGAGGTTAAGCTTTCCTAGGGCCCGGGAGCTTATCCTCGAAATTTCAGCTCAATCCGATCACTCCTTCCCTGTTTTCCAAAAAAAATATAGCCACTTAAGGTTCATTTCTCTTTTTTTTATCAGCCACGCCTACAGGCCACAGTTGGCAAAGAATCCGGGGGACTGAGGACTCATTCGAAGCGGAATTTGACCTGTTCCGTTGTGTGACCTGACCCCCGCTTCCGTATATGAAAGGGGCTGTGCCCTTTATCAACGCCTCGCTCTTTACGCTTAAGTTTGACTTTCTCACAACTCTTTTTTTAAACAATAAAAACTTTAGCGTAAAGAGCGAGGCGTTGAGGAGGGCACAGTCCCTTTCATATACGGAAGCGGGGGTTTGGGGGGCGGCAGCCCCCCAACTGCACCTCCTAATCCCTGTACGTTTTAAGGTTCGAACTTGTGAATCAGCCTCTTTAACTCTTTAGAAAACGTAGTTTTTTTTTCAAATAATTTTTGCACGTTTTTGTACAGTTTATTACTTATTATTGCTTGACTAACTGTTAGCTGATCTTTTCAGGAGTTAAAGATGGGGGGCTGCCGCCTCCCAAACCCCCCACTTTTGAAGATTCTTGTGTTAAGGCTTTTAATTCTTGAATACTCAAATCAAATGCACAGTAAGATTTTCTTTTTCAACTTTTTTTCGAGCATGCGGATATACGGCATGTTATCAAAGCAGTGGAGACTTACCTGTAACTTGAAGCCCGACTGTGATATTCTTCTGGAGACGCCTGTTGAGACGAAGGATTTAATAGATTGGATTTAAAAAAGAAACTGAGTTTCTTTTTTAAACTTTAAATTCAGTATATAAAAAATTTTCTCTGACAGGGAATCGAACCCGGATCTTCCGCCTAGCAGTCAGGAACAGCGACCATTGTACCACAGAGACACTTGTTATATTATTTTAGTGCTGAAAGGGGCTGTGCCCTCCTCAACGCCTCGCTCTTTACGCTAAAGTTTGACTTTCTCACAACTCTTTTTTTTAAACAATAAAAACTTTAGCGTAAAGAGCGAGGCGTTGAGGAGGGCACAGTCCCTTTCATATACGGAAGCGGAGGTTTGGGGGGTGGCAGCCCCCCAACTGCACCTCCTAATCCCTGTACGTTTTAAGGTTCGAACTTGTGACTCAGCCTCTAATTCTTTAGAAAACGTAGTTTTTTTCAAATAATTTTAGTTAAGAGTTAAGAGTTTTTAGCTTAGAGTTTCTGTTGAAGTTGTAGTTTAGTTTTAGTTAAGAGCTTAGAGTTTTACCTTAGAGTCTTAGCTTAGAGTTTTAGTTAGAGTTGAAGTTTACTTTAGTTTTAGTTAAGAGTTTAGAGTTTTAGCTTAGAGTCTTAGCTTAGAGTTTTTGTTAGAGTTCTAGTTTAGTTTAGTTTTAGTTAAGAGTTTAGAGTTGTTAACTAAGAGTTTCTGTTGAATTTCTAGTTTAGTTTTAGTTAAGAGCTTAGAGTTTTACCTTAGAGTCTTAGCTTAGAGTTTTAGCAAGAGTTGAAGTTTAGTTTAGTAATAGTTAAGAGCTTAGAGTTTTAGCTTAGAGTCTTAACTTAGAGTTCTAGTTTAGTTTAGTTTTAGTTAAGTATTTAGCGTTTTACCTTAGAGTCTTAGCATAGAGTTTTAGTTAGAGTTGAAGTTTAGTTTAGTTATAGTTAAGAATTTAGAGCTTTAGCTTAGAGTCATAGCTTAGAGTTTTAGTTAAAGTTGTAGTTTAGTTAAGTTTTAGTTAAGAGTTTAGAGTTTTAACCTAGAGTCTTAGCTTAGAGCTTTAGTTAGGGTTACAGTTTAGTTTAGTTATAGTTAAGAGTTTAGAATTTTTAGCTTAGAGTCTTAGCTTAGAGTTTTAGTTAGAGTTGAAGTTTAGTTGAGAGTTTAGAGCTTTAGCCCAGAGTTATAGCTTAGAGTTTAGTTAGAGTTCTAGTTTAGTTTAGTTGTAGTTAAGAGTTTAGAGTTTTAGCTTAGAGTTTTTGTTAGAGTTGAAGTTTAGTTTAGTTTTACATTATAGTTTTAGCCTAGAGTCTTAGCTTAGAGTTTTAGTTAGAGTTGAAGTTTAGTTATAGTTAAGAGTTTAGAGTTTTAGCCTAGGGTCTTAGCTTAGAGTTTTAGTTAGAGTTCTAGTTTCGTTTGGTTTTAGTTAAGAGTTTAGAGTTTTAGTCTAGAGTCTTAGCTTAGAATTTTTGTTAGAGTTCTAGTTAAAAGTTTAGAGTTTTAGTTAGAGTTGATGTTTCGTTTAGTTATAGTTAGAGTTTAGAGTTTTAGCTTAGAGTCTTAGCATAGAGTTTGAGTTAGAGTTGAAGTTTAGTTTAGTTATAGTGAAGAGTTGAGAGTTTTAGCATAGTGTCTTAGCTTAGAGTTTTAGTTAGAGTTGAAATTTAGTTTAGTTATAGTTAAGGGTTAAGAGTTTTAGCTTAGAGTCTTAGCATAGGGTTTTTAGTTAGAGTTCTAGTTTAGCTTAGTTTTAGTTTATAGTTTTAGCTTGGAGTCCTAGCTTAGACTTTAGTTAGAGTTGAAGTTTAGTTTAGCTATAGTTAAGAGTTTGGAGTTTTAGCTTAGAGTCTTAGCTTAGAGTTTTAGTTAGAGTTGAAGTTTGGTTTAATTATAGTTAAGGGTTAAGAGCTTTAGCTTAGAGTCTTAGCATAGAGTTTAGTTAGAGTTCTACTTTAGTTTAGTTTTA
The DNA here is from genome assembly GCA_029168905.1 of Artemia sp. Kazakhstan ARC1039. NCBI lineage: Eukaryota > Metazoa > Arthropoda > Branchiopoda > Anostraca > Artemiidae > Artemia > Artemia sp. Kazakhstan ARC1039. The sequence continues at coordinate 8,070 of JAQQPU010028676.1, forward strand.
GTTTATAGTTTTAGCTAAGAGTCTTAGCTTAGAGTTTTAGTTACAGTTGAAGTTTAGTTTCAGTTAAGAGTTTAGAGTTTTAGCTTAGAGTTTTAGTTAGAGTTCTAGTTTAGCCTAGTTTTAGTTTAGAGTCTAGTTATAGTTCTACTTTAGTTTAGTTTAGAGTTTTACCTTAGAGTCTTAGCTTAGAGTTTTAGTTAGAGTTCTAGCTTAGTTTAGTTTTAGTTAAGAGTTTAGAGTTTTAGCTTAGAGTCTTAGCATAGAGTTTTTAGTTAGAGTTCTAGTTTAGCTTAGTTTTAGTTTAGAGTTTTAGCGTAGATTCTTAGCTTAGAGTTTAGTTAGAGTTGAAGTTTAGTTATAGTTAAGAGTTTAGAGTTTTACCTTTGAGTCTTAGCTTAGAGTTTTAGTTAGAGTTAAAGTTTAGTTTAGTTATAGTTAAGAGTTTAGAGTTTTTAGCTTAGAGTTTTAGCTTAGAGTTTTAGTTAGAGTTCTAGTTTAGTTTAGTTTTGGTTAAGAGTTTTAGCCTAAAGTCTTAGCTTAGAGTTTTATTTTAGAGTCTTAGCTTAGAGTTTTAGTTAGAGTTGAAGTTTAGTTTAGTTATAGTTAAGAGTTTAGAGTTTTTAGCTTACAGTCATAGCTTAGAGTTTTTGATAGAGTTGAAGTTTAGTTTAGTTAAAAGTTTAGAGTTTTACCTTAGAGTTTTAGCCTAAAGTTTTAGTTAGAGTTGAAGTTTAGCTTAGTTATAGTTAAGAGTTTAGAGTTCTACTTTAGTTTAGTTTTAGTTAAGAGTTTAGAGTTTTAGCTTGGAGTCTTACCTTAGAGTTTTAGTTAGAGTTCTAGTTTAGTTTAGTTTTAGTTAAGAGTTTAGACTTTTACCTTAGAGTCTTAGCTTAGAGTTCTAGTTTAGTTTAGTTTTAGTTAAGAGTTTAGAGTTTTATCTTGAAGTCTTAGCTTAGATTTTTAGTTAGACTTCTAGTTTAGTTTAGTTTTAGTTAAGAGTTTAGAGTTTTACCTTAGAGTTTTAGCTTAGAGTTTTAGTTAGGATTGAAGTTTAGTTATAGTTAAGAGTTTAGAGTTTTACCTTAGAGTCTTAGCTTAGAAACTTTTCTTAGAAGTAACAATTTTTTCGTTTATGAGAGCAAGTTTTCTGTCAGAAGTAGCAATTTTTCCTTTCACACTAACAAATTTTCTCATCAAAATAACAATTTTCTCCTTAACACTAACAGAGTTTTAGTAACACTAACAAATTTTCTCATCGAATCAACAACTTTTTCCTCAATACTAACAAACCTCTATTTAAAAATATCAAATTCTTCTTAGAAGCATAATTTTTTTCCGTTCATGATAAAAAGTTTTCAGTCAAAAGTAGCAAGTTTTCCTTAACACTTACAAATTTTCTCATCAATTTAACAATTTTTCCTTAACACTAACAGAGTTTTAATTACAGCTATCAAATTTCTCTTAGAAGTAACAATTTTTCGTCAGTGATAACAAATTATCTGTTAGAACTAACAAGTTTTATGTCAAAGGTACCAGATTTTTCGTCAGTGATAACAGTTTTTTTATTGTGATAACAAGTTTTCTGTCAGAAGTAGCAAGTTTTCTGTCAAAGATACCAATTCTTTCTTAAAAGTAACAATTTTTCATCACTGATAACACAATTTCTGCTAGAACTAGCAAGTTGTCCAGCAAAGATAACAAATTTTTCTTATAATTAGCGAATTTCTCCTAACAGCACCAAGTTTTCCGTCAAAGATAACAAATCTTCTCTTCGAAGTAACAACTTTTTCCTTAATACTAACAAACCTTTACTTAACACAACCCAATTTCTCTTGGAAGTCACATTTTTTCATCAGTGATAACACGTTTTCTGCTTGAGCTTGCAAGTTTTCTCTCAAAGATACCAATTTTTTTCTTAGAATTAGCGATTTTCATTATGATGACAAGTTATCTGTTAGAAATAACAAGTTTTAAATCAAACATATCAAATTTTTCTTAGAATTAACAATTTTTTGTTGATGATAACAATTTTTTCTATCAGAAGTAGCAAGTTTTGCTTAACACTAACAAATCTTCGCATCGAAGTAACAACTTTTTCTTAATACTAATAAACTTTTACTTAACACTATCAAATTTCTCCAAGAAGTAACAGGTTTTCGTTCAAAGTTAGCTTTCACTACGTTTAAGTTAGGTTCATCTAACCTCCAAAACCATAGGTTAGGTCAAGTGTAAATAAATATTAATAAATAAATAGAAACATTTCTCCATGTTTAAGTGGTTTCTCTACATTTAAGTTAGGTTCATCTAACCTCCAAAACCATAGGTTAGGTATGAATAAATATTAATAAATAAATAGAAACATTTCAT
>JAQQPU010028677.1:0-10435 GCA_029168905.1 Artemia sp. Kazakhstan ARC1039
GTAATTTCTGGTGGGATTTTCAGCTGGGGAGGGGAGTATTTTCCGCAGGGTTTTTTTCTCAAGGGGGTATATTCGAGGGGGGTAATTTCCGGGGGGGGGGGTCAACACCTAGAGCCTAAAACTATGTGCACGCAGGTTTTCAAAAAGGCATATAAGCATATAGGCAGCACCGTTCTATAATAGCTAGATCCATCATTGAAACTTTCCAAGGAGCTACTCCTATTGGACATTAAGAGTTCTAGTCCCCTTTTTAACAGTGAAAAATGATTGGTTGGCAAAGAACTCTCCTCCTAAGCTCAAAACTTTCCACTCAAAAATTCAACAAATCCATTCAAAATTTTGAGACAGCAATTTTCTTCAGCATAGTAGAACAGTCCAGTAGCTATGTCTCTAGGGATACTGGGTATGTCAGCCCCCCACAATTATGCAAGTAGTCCATTATGCTTCAAAGCTAAATGTCCCTTTAAAACTTAATCGAAAGGCATAGTTTATGGTTGCCAATGAGAAACATGAGCAATGTATCAAGAAGGGCTGAGAATATTCATTTGAAACTTTTGGGGCTACAACTATCACTACTTCTGCTCGTACAACTTGAATAAAACAAAAGAATGTAAGTGTATCCAGGTTTTCAAAGAGCATAGACAGAATGTCTCTGAGAATGATACTAAGTTCTATCTTTTAAGTCAACTTGAGGCGGTATAAAATTAAATTGAATAATACAATTTGTGTCAGGATTAAGAAACGTTGAAAAAGTTTTTCCAACATACGAATGGCAAACCAAAATATGGATTGTTATAGAAAGATACGGTAAGGATGTATATTTTTTGATGAAAAACACTATGTTAATGAAAACGAAAAAAAAATTACATAAAATTTTTACCACAGGATAGGTTTTTCAAGGAAAAGTTAAGAGCTCCATTAAAACAAAAATAGGCAGAAATAAAATCAAATAATCTTCCAAGTGTAAAACTATTACATATCACCATTCGTAAATAAATGAAACCCAAAACGAACGGAAATTATAATAAACAACCAAGTCATACCCAAAACGGGCATAAATTAACATAAGTAGGGCTGACAGGCTCCATACATTGTCAAGAGCAGAACATAACTGTAGTATCCCCACAGGTGCTTCGATGACATGCCCTCCCTTTTCCATAAGATTCCAAGCGCATTCCCTCTGACGTAACGGTACACAACCCAGTATATTTCTGTGACATGCCCTATGACGATGGAAGATCCCTGTGTATTCTAAGAATTGTATAAATACTCAAGGGAGGGACAATTCCTTATCAGTATTCATTTGACCCTTAAAAGTGATATAAGTCTCATTAAAAAGTGAATATGTTTCATTCATATCAAAATTAAGTCTCTTTTCTCTAGTATTTCCTAGACCACCGCCTTTAAGCCCCGTCACCCCCTCCACACATACCGAATTGTCTATACTCGTTTTAAAACTTATAATACCCCCTATTTACCATGTTAAAATCCAATCCCACTCCCCCAGTTTGAGAACAATTAATCTTTTCAAAAGAAATTATTCTTTTTTCATAAATAGCGCTTTTCTGCAATCTTCTCCCCTCGTGTTTAGAGACGCTAGTTTAAAACCTTGGCATAGCATCCATCAAGTGTGTCAAAATCTATCGCGCACACTTTTTCTAAACTAACAAAACATGTGTGTTATGAAACAACAGGGTGATTGTCTGGCTTTTTCCTGTAAAACTAACGCATAATAAACCTTATGGTGTAAAGCATTTTGAATGTGATCAGTTCTATTTTAGGGCTGAAAATTGCGTTTAAGGAGGGGCGCTAAAAAGATCATGTGGCGAGTAATCAAACATTTATTTCCACTCTAGGCCTAGACAAAACAAGTCCAGTAAATGTCCGGTTTATTTTTTCTCGCAAATTCTAGTTTAGCTACTTTTTGCTATTTGGGAAAGGGGGTCTAAATACTTGCCCTGAGAATTTATTTTGAAGGCAGGATTTTATAACCATTTATATATGCCTGTATTCTCAATTGCGATCTGGATTTTGAATTATTGGCCTGGAATTGAAGCACTTTTTACCCTCAGATGGTTGAATAGTGCTAGTTTCTTAAAGCTTTTCCTTTAAGCTTAAAATATACATAAAGTTGACAATGAATTGTGAAAATGGCTTAGTTACCATAAAGTCTTCTTAACCAAGATTGTATTAAGGTCTGACCTCCAACTAAAGCATGTTTTTATCTTTACATAATCCAGGAGACCCCCCTGGATAGTTTTTGGGATTTATAATAAATCCTGTTTTCTTTTCTAGGAATTTCCAGAGCTCCCCCCTCCAAGTAAGAGGGCAAAGATCACCGACCCGACCCCTGTGTAACCAGTAAGACCATCGGTCATCAGATATGCAGGCTCTTCCAGGGCAATGCCTGTGCAACCCTTGGCTCCCCATCAAGGGATATCTGGGACCTTGAGAGCTGCGCAAGCTGCGGCGCCTATGCCATCCAGGCGTGTGGCACACCACCCTCACTCCCTCTCATTAATTACCTGGGGCTTCAAGAGCTGCACAGGCTGTGGAAGCCCCTGACTATCGTACTGTCACTCGATCAGCTGCCCAACCTGTAAGGAAATTGAAGAGAGAATGGGCGGCTGCTCACATGCTAGCGAGCCCTGCTACTTCATCTAGTCAACTGGCTGACCCGGCTGCATAAGAGCATAACATCTTCAAACATTATGCGCTGCCGGGACCATCCAGGGCCGCACTCTACCACCCCTTTGCACCCTCCATGCAAGATAGAATACCCGGGCCTTCAAGAGCTACGCAAGGTTTTGCTCATCAAGCTGCAAGCACATCTGATATCACTTAAAAGGCTGCACGACTTGATTTAAATTTAAGCCAAATTATTCTTTCATAAAAATTATTTATTGGTATGATAAAACAAATTCACTGTTTACTTCTAGCTAGTGTATATTTTTGTTCTAATCCATTCGCAACCTAATAAAAGGCATTTTTCACTGAATTTTTATCGATAGTTTTGACTTTTCTCTATTTTTTCAAGCTAATAATAACATGTTTTTATTCTTTGCCTACTAAAGGCTTTTTTCACTATTTTTACTTGTCGAAGACATTAAAAGACGTTTCTCGCTAATTTTATTCAACCTTATAATGAATTTTTTCACCATTTTTTCAAGCTAATAAAGACACCTTTTTATTCTCTGCCGACTAAAGGCATTTTTCACTATTTTTACTTGTCGAAGACATTAAAAGATGTTTTCACTAATTTTATTTTACCTGTCGAAGAAATAATTCTTAAGAAATCAAAAGTTTTCATGGTATTCGGTTAGTTTTTCATCGCTAATTTCTATTCACTAGAATATTGAAGGTCAAATTTATATGCCAAGTTCTAAACACCTACCCCCGAGAGGTTTCTAAGAATAAGAAGTTCTTTTCAACCTAAGTTCTTAGCCTACTACAAGCATTTTGTCCTTATTTTTTAGTCTATCTTTGCCTTTTCAGAGAATTTGGCTCCCTCTCCATGAGTTTTAAAAGAGTTAGCCGCTCAGAAATATCTAACAGTAATATCATTTTTTCGTCTTTTTGCATGCTTTAAAGGGAACTTTTAAGCTAATAGTTGCTTAATTGCTAGTTTTTGGGGGAGAGTCATCTGTGTCCCAACCCTCCCCCCCTTAATCCCATTCATACCTAAAATTCATGTTTTTTTCTTTTTCTACAGTGATTTCGATATCGATGAAATGCTCAACGGATTCATTGGTGACGGAGATGGACCAGTTGAGGAAGCCTCCGACAAATTGCTGGCCTGGGCTGAGAATCTGCTCGACATGATTCCCCCTTTGGCAAGTTTTCCATATCTATTTTTTTAAATACATTCTAAAAGGTTTAGCAGTAGTGTGGGCACGGTGAGTTATGGTACCGAAGGTACCCTTCAAGGCGTCATAATACAATGATGCATTCCATTCAGTAGTGGGGTTTCTACGAGTTCAAGGGTTCATCGTACCCTTCAATGCCTCATAATACAAGGATGCATTCCAAGGAGTATTGGCGGTTCTATGAGTCCAAGGACACATACTACCCTTCTATACCTCATAATACAATGATGCATTCCAACGAGTAGTGGGGGTTCTGTGACTTTGAGAGGTCAGATTACCCTTCTATAGCCTATAATAGAAAGAGGGTTCTGAGGGGCATTCTTATGACTCTGGATAGTCTATACTTACTCTTAACTGTTCTCTTTCTAATAGAGCAATGCCTTCCAGTGAGCTAATATGCTCCTGTTATTCTTCTAGTTCACACAGTGTCATCACCGACACCACAATTATGTAAGGAAAGTGAATGCGAGGGGGGTTAAAATGTGGAGGAGAGTCCGGATAGTATAGATTTCCCCGACATTGATTTAGACTTTTATTGGGGATCTCGGCCTTACCATTGACTTTTTGGACAATATTTTAATGCAATTACCACCCAGAGAGGTCGAGAGGGTGCTAGAGAAACAGTACCCACCCCACACAGTGATTTAAGGGAACAAAGTGGTGCTGGCTCACCTCCAGTATTGCCTAATTTGTATTTAGCTGATACAGCTTTGCAAAACATTCACGTGTATAGGGTAGAGTTTGGTGATCCTTTCAATTCCCTAATAAGTGGTAGTATTCATACATATCCTATAGACACAGCCCACTCCTATGTAAGCATGATTCGGGCACTTCTCAAAAACCATATGCGGGAGGCGGGTGGATGGGACAGTATAAAAGCATCCATCACGCTTACAATAATTTTTTTTAATTCATTTAAATTTTTTTATGGGACAGTATAAAAGCATCATGTACAAACAAGAATGCAGATGCTTCAACCGGACTTGCATAATTTTTTATGGTGTTTTTTTCGGATTGGGTGGGTGAAATTTTTAGTAGGATGGAGGGATATAATGAAAACGGGAGTGGGTTGACGGTTTTGTTTATAGAAAAACTAGAGGTGAATATAACTAAATTTAAAATAAAATTTGTTTTGAGAGCAGGAAGGGTGTGTGAGAACCAAACTTTAAAAAATATAATGCAAATTCGAGGGGGTGTCAAGGTGTAACACAGTTTCGTTTCGATAGGGCTTGGAGTGTTTCAAATAGTCCGTCCTTGTGGCAGGGCATTAACTCATGTAGATGGAGGGTGTTATTAATACTATGGTGGACGAAACCTTCTATACAAAGTGTTCTGGTAAAAAAAAATATATATAAATAATACATTGTGCCAATATCATTCTTAACTTGGATTTTTTTTTTATCTGAGACTATTTTTAGGAGTTAGGGGTTATTTTAATTCTTAGTATGGGACGTGATCGTCTCTTACTAGGTTGCTAGCAACCACTGCAACCCATATTTTTCTTGTAATGCATCAGGTACTTGTTTGATAACATTTTAAAGTCAAAGTAGCTTGGCATAGAGGAAGCATGATGGGCTCATAACCAAGAGGTCGGTGGATTGAAACCATCAGCTGCTAACTTTTTATACTTTCTTTATCGCAATAAAATACATGCAGACAAGTTCGAAATGATGAGCAAAAGTGATAGATTAAACAAAATAAGATTTAAAGAATAAATGAAAAAGAAATTAAAGAGTCGAGAAATTAAATTGCGGGTTACTTGTTAAATGTAGTTAAAACTAATACAATGCATATATTTTAATGAACTCTATAGATCCTTTGTGTAGTATCTAATAATCAGTCCGTTCTTACTATACAGTTCCTTACCACGAACTTTTTGATAAAGAACGAAGTCCTTATACTAACTTGCATAGGTAACTTAACTTTAGTGTAGGCTTGTGCAGTTAATACTGTTCATAACTAGCTATCGCTGAAACCCTGATACTTTGAAAATACAAACAGGGAAAAGCTCATAGCTTTTTCTTAATTGGAATAGTAGGAGACGACCTTGCTATAACCTACAATTATGACGTCCTTGATCAAGTGTTTTTCACGAAATATGCAGTTTTTCGTAAAACATTTTATATATTTTAAAAATTAATTCTTCAAATGCAAAAGGTTTTGTTCACATCAACTTCCTTTAAAATGAGTCACTAAATAGATCTCTACGATGTTCCGGTGCAAAGCTGTCTGACAAGGAAAAGAAAAAGCCCTGCCTATGATTAACTTGACTGATTTATACAAAATTTATACAAAATTTAGCGTAAACATCATTAACGAGATATTTTAATATATGCTATATTGTCTAGTGATTAGGGTAGTTGGCTCTCATCCAGTTGGTCCCAGTTCGATTTCCGGAATGGGAAATTTTACCTACGAAGAATTTCCTAAAGAAAATATAAACAAAAAATTATTTTGTGTTGTACTATCTTCTTTAAAGATAAATATGTGTTACATCATCCTTTATATAATGAGTATTATAATTAAAAAATTTATTATCATGTCTTATATGCAACTTAATTGTCATAAATCGGCGATGTTACAATGGTAAGCGTATTAGTGGTTAGGATAGCTGGCATTCATCAAGATTGGCAATAAAAATGCAGCTTTTGTAATTTAAATCAGAAACTTTTTTTTTCTAATTTATTCAAAAATTTTTTTTGATTAACAACTAGAACTTTTAGAATTTAGGCACTAGAACTTTTAATTTCCGTTCGATGAAGCTCTCTTGCGACATTCTATGACCACTGAGTCGGGTCGGTCACCCCTGGGGGAAAAACAAATAAACATGTATCCGTGATCTTTCTTCTGGCAAGAAATACTAAATTCCCCATTTTCGCAAATAGGAGCTTGAACCTCTAGAGTATAGTTCTCTGATATGCTGAATCTGATTGTGTGATTTTCATTAAGATTCAATGACTTTTAGGGGGTGTTTCTCCCTTTTTTGAAAATAACGCAAATGTTCTCAGGCTCGTAACGTTTAATGGGTAAGACTAAACTTGATGAAACTTATATATTAAAAATCAGCATAAGAACCTAATTCTTTTGATGTATCTATTGTTATCCAAATTTTGCTTTTTGAGTTTCGGATAGTATTGAGCCGGGTCACGTTTTACTTACAGTTCGTTACCACGAGTTTTTTGATAGACTGTGGGGCAATAGTTTTTATTAGTTTTAAGTTTCAACTTCACTCTTTACTTCCCTCAGAAAAGCTTTGTTTTTTTAAATAAATCTTTACCCGTTTTTAATTTGAATTTAATGTCGAATCAACACTACCACGGTCTATTTTTTTTTTGGGGGGGGGGGGACGGGGCTCATACACATAATAATTTACGTTCATTTTAAATTTCAATATTACTCTTTACTTCCAGTTGAATTTTTTTATTAAACTTGAGGTGGTCTCCAAATGATGCCTAGAAATCTCCTTCCTCCCTTGTAGAATTTCTCCTGGAACTGTATAGTAAGAACCGATTGTTCATTATAAATAACATAAAGGGTCTGTATACTTAGTTACAAATTTGCATTGTGCTGGTTTCATCTGTATTTAACAAGTAGTACGCAATTTAATGTCTTGAATATTTCATTTCTTTTTCATTTATTCTTCAAATCTAATTTTGTTTTCTCTATTACTTTTCCTCATCATTTCCAGTTTTTCTGCATGTACTTTATTGCGATAAAGAAAGTATAAAAAATTAGCAGCTAGTGGTTTCAATCCACCAACCTCTAGGTTATGAGCCCATCGCGCTTCCTCTGCGCCAAGCTGCTTTGATTTTAAAATATTATCAAACTTGTACATGATGTATTACAAGAAAAATTTTGGTTGCAGTGGTTGCTAGCAACTTAGTAAGAGAAGATCACATCCCGTACTAAGCGATAAAATCACCCATAACTCCTAAAAATAGTCTCAGATCAAAATATCAAACAGTTCATGGTAACGAACTCAGTAGTAAGAGTGACTCGTCTCAATAGCAACAGAAACTGTAAAAAACGTAATTTTAATATCAATAGATACATCAAAAGAATTGGATTTTTGTCCTGACTTTAAATATCTAAGTTTCATTAAGTTTACTCATATCCATCAAAATTTACGAGCCTGAGAAAATTTACCGTATTAAAAAAAAGTAAATACACCCCCTAAAACTCATAGAATCGTAATGACACCATTAGATACAAGGTATCAGAGAACCTTGCTTTGGAGGTTTTAAGCACTTAAATGCAAAAATGTGGAATTTTGTATTTTTTGCCAGAAGAAAGATCACGGATGCGCCTTTATGTTTGCCTTTTTTACCAGGGGTGATCATATCAGCCCAGAGGTCCTAGAATTGGGTGACAGGGCTTTTTTGAACAGATATTAAAAGTTATAGTGCCTTTCTTAATCAAAAACCAAAAAAAAAGTATAAAATCACTTTGTACAAAAAACTGCATTTTTGATGTCTTTTGATACTGCAGTCTTTTCAAAGATATTTGATTTTTTAGGCAATCCCAACAATATATGAAACAATAAGCGACGCTAAGTAATATCTAACGCCTATTGTGTACTAATAACCGTATATGACGTAATGAGTGACGTTACGTAAAAATTTAAAAAATCAATTTTTATTTTTACATTAAAAGCCGATCATTAGAATAACAAACCATTGCATACATTGGACTTACTTAGCTACTTGATTGTTTGAGGTTCGTTTCTTACTATTTCACAGAAGAAAAGGCCCTAAGGTTTTTCCTGTTTGTGTTTATAATAAAGGATTAACTCTTGCCCACAGTAATTTAAGTAACTAAAAAAAACTTATTTTAAATTTAGAATATATTGCTTTAAATTCAATACATATATATATTAAAAGCGGGATTGCTAAACAATGACAAGTTGGAATGCTAAACATTATACTATCGGAGATTTAAGAAATATAAGTTACATATAAGATATGATAGTAACTTCGTTAATACATCCGAGTTACAGCGGTAGCTAGCAACCTAGTTTGAGACGATCACGTCCAATACCAAGAAATATAATAACCCATAACTCGTAAGTATAAAGTCAGATCACAACAAAAAGTACACCCTTAGAACTGCCTTGTTGCGAAACCCCTATATAGGAAACTTACCGTCCCTTGGCTTGAATAACAATGAAAACATACTGGCTTGAAAGTCAAGAAAAGTGGCAAGAACCATGATATTCTGGATATACTGCATCTTTATTGTTTTTCTTGTTCACTTCAGATAGCTTGGCACTTGATCATCTTAGAGAGCTCTTTAATGGTTCATTTTAAAGGAAATTGATAGGGTTACAAGAGCTTTGTAATAGAAAAAAAATTCTAAAATATAATCAATTTTTAACGAAAAACTACATTTTTCTATTGCACTATATAGCTTATGTTATTATAATATCAGGAGTTTGTCACCTCTACCTGTGTTTGCAGTTAAAAAAAAAATTACATAAAGGATCGATTATTGGTTATAAAACAATTCATGGTAATGAACTGTACTGTGGTGACGCTTTCTAATTAAGTCAATTTGGACTTTATTAAGACGCAAATACAAAAGTTTAGAAGTACCACTTTTTATTAGGATAAGGAGCATATCCTGGCAAGTTTATACTTAACGGGATATTGAGAAAGTACCACTTTATATCTATGTGCTTCAGTTAGTAGAAGGGCCTTATTGAGTCGTGACCCCACCACGTGGTTTATGGTTTTCTCACTGAGAATGAAAAAACAGGAATTTTCTCACTTGGAAAAACAGGAACTTTGTCACATTTATGTCTGTTTTCATGGATGGTTATGTGTGTTGATCGATTTATTTGTTGTTTTTATGGATTTTGTCAGTGAGAATTTGAAAAACAGAAACTTTGTCCCGTTCATGGTTTATTGAGTCTAATGGGGGCAGGTCAATGACACTTCCTTCTTCTTGTTGCCCCGATGCAAATGTTATGATCCAGAAATAGAAAACAGCATTATGTTATGAGTTTCCCGGAATTTGGAACACCTCTGCTGTCGACCTCAATTCACCTATCGTGAATCAATAATTCCCCTTAGAAACAACAAATTAATTCCCCTTTCTTGACAGATCAATCAACCAATGACATCATCTGTCAGACTTTAAAAATTTTCGCCTAGAAACGATTCTCCAGGAATAGATCCAAGTCATTAATGTCTTTGCCTCGGAAACAACTCTTTTGGTCGAACTCCAAAGGATATTAATAACCAAACGCCATGGAAACAATTCTCCAAGAAACATCTTAGCGATGAATTGTTTTAGCGCGGGAATCAGGTTTCTTATTAATTTGAAATGCATTAGCGCAGAGATGCCAAAAACAAAAGGAACACGCTGAAATTACGTTTGGGGATTATTTGGGCGAAACTGTTTTAGACAGGTTATGGAATTATTTCGGTGAAACAGCTAGAGACATTTTAAAAGATGGTTTTTGAAGAGATTTTGAAAGAGGTTTTGAGTGTGGTCGTTATAATACACAAGTTTCATTTGAAAAGTGTTGTGAGGTCCTCTACCCCAACCCCAAAGGTTCCGATCCCTCT
>JAQQPU010028678.1:0-10434 GCA_029168905.1 Artemia sp. Kazakhstan ARC1039
GTGTTTCGGGAAATGGTGGGCGTGGAAGGGGTGTTAGTTGCCTTCCAATTATTTTCGACTATTAAAAAGAGCGCAAGTCACTCCAATCTCTAATTAAATGAGCCCTTTTCGAAGTTTCTACGACAACTTCTTCGATATGAAGTGCCCTGGTCTAAAGGAAAAAACAATAAATAATAAATTGTGCCAACATCGTTCTTATATACCCCCAGGGCATAACTACAAAACCCTTGCCCTAAGGGTTGTGGGGGAGTAACCTCCTCAAAAAACATATTTTCTCTTTGGAAATCAGTTACTCTGAACGAAATGGCTATCTTAAAATTTTGATTGGATGTGTTTGGGGAAATGGTGGGCATGGAAGGGGTGTTAGCTGTCTTCCAATCACTTTGGACTATTAAAAAGGGCACTAGCTATTCCAATTTCCTTCGATACGAATTGCCCTGGTATGAAAAAAAATAATGATACATTGTGCCAACATTGTTCTTTACTTAGGCAGCGCGATTGCGCTGCCTATGATAACATCCTGAATTGCCTAATGCTCTTTTATCTACCTCTTTTCATCCGAAAAAATCAGAAAGAAAAATGAACAGAATTTTAAAGTGGAAGGTAGAATTTTTGCTTCAAGAAAAATTTCTTTTTCTTCTACGAACCGATATACATGTCGAGCCCAAGATGACAGTATTTATCTTTAAGAAACAGATTAGCCGGGATGACGGTTGAAGCCCGGAGGTCGATATCGATAACCAAAAAAGAGAGAAAAAAACAAAAAAAAAACGGCAGCGTATTAGTGACGCCGCCGCTGCTAGAATCAGCAGCGGGGTCAGCGCGCTGATGCAAGCTCGGCGGCGCGCCGCCGTCTTTTTTTCGGCGGAGCGCCGCCGAATTTTCGGTGCGGCTTCGGGGTCTAGCCCTGAAGACTGTGGTGGGGAGTGTCCTGCTCAAAGGTATAATTTCCTGAACTTTGAATTGCGTGGAACACATGGATATCTCAAAAATTTTTATTAGATGTGTTTGGGGAAATGGTGGGCATGGAAGGGGTGTTAGTTGCCTTCCAATCACTTTCGACTATTAAAAAGGGCACTAGCCATTTCAATTTCCAATCGAATGAGTCCTTTTTGAAGTTTTTACGACAAGACGTTCTATAAAAACCTTATATGCCCCCAGGGCATAACTTACAACCCTTGCCCCGAGGGTTGGTGGGGGGGGGGGGTTGTCATCCTCAAAGACCTAATTTCCAGAACTTAAAACTACGTTAAACAAAATGGCTATCTCAAAATTTTTATTAGATGTGTTTGGGAAAAGGTGGGCGTGAGAGGGGGGTTATTTGCCCTCCAATCACTTTCGACTATTAAAAAGGGTACTAGCCCTTTGAATTACCAATCGAATGAGCCTTTTTTGAAGTTTCTACGACAACGCCTTCTATAAAAAGCCTTATATACCCCCAGGGCATAACTGACAACCCATGCCCTGAGGGCTGTGGGGAAGTGTCCTCCTCAAAAACATAATTTCTATCTGGAAATCAACTACGCTGAACGAAATGGCTATCTCAAAATTTTGATTGGATGTGTTTCAGGAAATGGTGGGCGTGGAAGGGGTGTTAGTCGCCTTCCGATCACCTTCGACTAGTAAAAAGGGCACAAGCCACTCCAATTTCCAAGCGAATGAGCTCTTTTCGAAAATTCTACGACAACTTCTTCGATACGAAGTGCCCTGCTCTAAAGGAAAAAATTAATAAATGACACATCGTGCCAACATCGTTCTTATATGCCCCCAGGGTCTAATTTAAAACCCTTGCCCTGAGAGTTGTGGGGGAGTGTCCTCCTCAAAAATATATTTTATATCCGGAAATCAACTACGCTGAACAAAATGGTTATCTCATAATTTTGATTGGATGTGTTTGGGGGAATGATAGGCGTGGGGGGGGGCTAGTTGCCCTCCAATCACTTTAGACTATTAAAAAGGGCACTAGCCACTCCAATTTCCAATCGAATGAGCCCTTTTCGAAGTTTCTACGACAACTCCTTCGGTACGAAGTGCCCCGGTATGGAAAACAAAAAACAAAAAAATAATACATTGTGCCAACACTGTTCTTTACTTAGGCAGCGCAATTGCGCTGCCTATGAAAAATAAATGGAGTAAGCCAAAAGGAAAAACTTGCAAAAAAATTAAATATTTTTATGGTAGTACTGAACAGGAGGATATTTTCCTATAGGGCAGGGGAGCAACAATCCCCACCCCTAAACCTAGTTTGTCCCCTAGCTGGAATTTGGCGTCTTCAAAAATCTTGTCAAAACTAAGGTAGGCCTACATAATTTGTTTGACATAGATATTCAGGAATTTATTTATTTAGACATAACATATACAAAATGCAACATTGCCTCCCCCTACCTATATTTTGGAAAATATCCTTTTTGGGAAAATTTTATTTTAACAAGTTGAAGCACCCATACATAAGTATGGGTCCTACATAACTATGGTATACATAAGTATACCCATACATAAGTATACCCATACATAAGTATGGGTCCTAACTAAGGCACCCATGGAAGCAGATAAGTTATCTTCAGTATACATTTGCTTTTATGGTATTAAATGGCTCATTTTTCACTGGCATTTATGGCTCATACTTGACTTGGGAAAAATGGCTCCAATTGGCGTGTAATCATTGCTTTTTCCGTATTTTGTACATTTTGTAATAGAGGGCGTTGAGCTCTAAAGCCGTTACCATGGATATAAGATTCAATAATCAGAAGCCAGAAAGATTAGAATAAAATACATAATTAAATGAACGAGAGAATTAAAGGAAGTAGAAATAGTTATGTAATGACACAATTAGAACAAATATCGTCGGTCAGAATATCTTTACGTCACTTAGAAATCTATGATACAGTACTAAACCTTAAAGAAGAGTTACAGAAAAAGAAAGAATCAAGCCAATATAAACTCAATGAATTAAGAAATGAACTTGAATTACTTACTTTGAAAAGACAGAATTTCTTAAAGTATATAAGTGAAGTTGACGAAACAAATCGCTCAAATCAGTTGAAAGCAATAGAAGCCAGAGAGCGGAAAGAAAAAGAAACAGTTGCTTTAGAGCAATCAATGAAGGAATATGAAGGAGTAAACGAGAAGCTATTGAATGGATACGGAACGCTAAACAGACTAAAGAGACAAGAAAGTGAACTTATTCGATACAAGGTAAGTTAGAGGCTGAATTGGTAGAGAGTAAGATCATAAATGATAGAAAACAATGGATGCTAGAGGGTAATACGAAAATGTAATGGTCTAGTTTTAGAACAGTCTATGGAAAAAGGCGACAATTTTGACAAATACATTTCAAAGGAAAATGGTAAGTTAAGGAAGTAAAGAAACAAAAAAGTGAATTTATTAGATGCAAGGTATAGTAGAGGCAAAACATATGGGGGCATGTGTCTAAAAGTTAGAAAGCAATATAGCCCAAGGAAGGAAGGAAAGAGTAATAATAGTGTAGTTAAGAATAATCGATGGAAGGATGTGAAGAAGTAAGTGAATATTTTCTAAAAGGATGTTGTACTCTAGCAAAACTAAGGAAACAAAGACGTGAACTCAATAGAATAATTTAGAAAGCAATAGAGACTAAGACGTGAAAGGAAAGAGCAATAATAGTAACAGTGTAGTTCAGGATAATCGATGGAAGGATGTAAAGAAGTAAACGAATATTTTCTAAAACGAAATTGTACTCTAGCAAAACTAAGGAAACAAAGACATGAACTCATTAGAATAATTTAAAAAGCAATAGAGACTAAGAAGTGAAAGGAAAGAGTAATGATAGTGTAGTTTAGAATAATTGATGGGAGGATGTGAAGAAGTAAACGAACATTTTCTAAAAGGATATTGTACCGTCAAACGGGGTTACTTTGAACCTTGTGGGTTACTTTGAACAGAACAGTGGCTCCCTTGTGGCATCTACTGGCCAAACATACAATCTCTGTATATCATCCACAAGGTGTCATTCAAACTGGAATAACATCAGGTTTGATATCCGCCATTTTTCTTCTTCAGTTTGCCACGTACATCGTCGTTGTCTATTGCTGATGAGTAAGTAATATTGTTCCCATTTGTGTATAGTTTGTAAAAAGTGACATAAATATTTTTGGAGGTGTGCGAGGAAGTTGTAATTTGGTAACCTAGTAGAAACAGATAGAACGTTTAAGACCAGTCTATTATCGATGTGCTGTTTGTGATGGTTCGAGCAGAGAAGAACTGTTCAAAGTTACCTCCAAGTTTAGGGAAAAAAATGGGGTTACTTTGAAGGAATGGTGGTGCATGTTCAAATGTGGAATTTTTGGACCCCTTTAGACTTGGGGTACCTGGAATTTAGTGGCATATTTAGGTGAGGGGCCAGCCCCCCCCCCGAAATTCCTCAAGAATTTTTTTTTAGCTTAATCACTCCTTACAGTAGTCGCCTTAATTTTTTGCTATAGACTTTGATAAGTTAGCAGAGTTAGTAATGTTTCTAAGGGATTCCCCTCTCAAATAATTGGAAATTTTTGGGATTCAACATATCTGTTGGCACTCTGAATAACAAGCTGAAGAATTGGTATACAAAGAAAGTTGGGCATCCCGTCTGCCTTGATAAAGAAGACGAAGAAGTTCTTGTGAAAAATATTGTAATTGCTGCAGAATGGGGATTTCCTTTCGACAAATCAGGTATGCGATGGACAGTTGCATCGTACCTTGACAACATTGGAAAAAGGGTAAACGCTTTCAAAAACAACATCCCAGGTCGTCAATGGGTTGACTCCTTCTTGAGGCGCCACAAAGACCAACTAGCAGTACGAATGTGCCAAAACTATTCGACAAAGAAAGGAAAAGTGACTCGCCAAGACCTTACCGACTACTTTGATAACCTTGAATCAAGATCAAAGATGTTCCAGAATCGATATTTTAAACTTTGATAAAACAAATCTAAGTGATGATCCAGGCTGAAAAAGTGTATATTCAAAAGGGGTGTTAAATACCCAGAGCGGATTATGAACCAGACTAAAACTGCAGTTTCGATTATGGTATGTGGTTCAGCTACCGGAGAACTATTGGCTCCTTACGTTTGTTATAAAGCAACAGGTTGGTATTCCAGTTGGAGAAGTGGGGGACCTTGTGGTACTCGATATAACGTTAGCAAGTCCAGTTGGTTTGAAGGCTATGTGTTCAAAGTTCGGTTCGTATCTTAGTTGCTTCAGCACTTTAAAGCTCTGCCTAGAAGAAAAGTTTTAATAGGCGATCAGCTAAGCTCTCACTTCAGTGACAAGGTTATCAAGGCCTGCAAAGAAGAAGATATTGCTTTTTTTTTGTTTACCAGCGAATTGCACCCATTTCTTTTAACCCCTTGATTTAACATTCTTTGGGCCGACTGTACGAATCTGGAGAAGAACCCTCGAAGAATACAAGATGCAAAACCCTGCCGAAAATTCAGTCCGAAAGGATGTGTTTCCGAAGCTATTGAAGCTCCTCTGGGATGAGTTGGCAAAGGACGACAATGTCAACCTTCAAAATGGGTTCACAGCATACTTTGACAGAAAGCGTTGCGTCGAAAAGATTCCCGATAGCCGATCAAATGACTAAATCCGTGAGGCAGGTGGTGATTGTGTAAGTGTAAGCGAACAAAGCTTAACAAGGCTCCCGGAAAATCACTAGCTGAATCGAGCGACAGAGAAGAGCGAAGAGCGACGAGTAAAGTGAAATCTGGCAAAGCTAAAATGAAGCCGAATAAAGGAAAGAGAGCTGGAAAAAAGTTACGAGAACTCCTGAATCTAGACTGCTCATCTGACGACGCATCAGACAACTTTCCGGAAAAACTATGTGACGATTCCAGTGAACTTAGTTGGGATGAAGGCCAGAACAGTGAACATGAGGGTGGTGACAACTCTACTTGTAAGAAGGACAAAGGTCCCCCAATTAAACTATCTGACTTCTATGCTGTGTTCTATGAAAAAGATTTCTACCTTGGGTGAGCAGAAGACTTTCCAGATGAGGGGATGGTGAATTTCAAAATTATGGAGCGTGTGAGCAATGCTGACTTCAGTTACTACTGGCCCAAGAAAGATGACGTCAGTGTTGTTGGAGAAAGATATGTTTTCGCTGGACCACTCGTTCGAAAAGTAAATGGCCCCTTCCAAATTGCAGGACACCGTGAAGTTACAAAGTCATACAAAAAACTTTGCAAAGAACATAAGTTTTAGCCTCCGGTTTTCCGGGATTTTTCTGCAAGTTCTGTTTTTTGACATGATCTTGGTCTAATTTTCTGTGTTTTTTCTTAATTTTGTTCAATATAAGCAACCTTTTCTACATTGAATCTTAGAGAAAAAAAAGTCTTTAAATAAGTGGTTGTTCAAATTTACCCAAAGCGTGGCCAAATTTGAACAAATTAGGAAATTACATGAAAAGCACATAAAATTAAATAATGTCGTTCGAAGTTGGACGAAGTGTGGATAACTTTGAAAACCATTAAAAAAAAAAAAATTATGGCCATGTGGCAAGGGATAGAAAAAATCCGCAACGTCCACCCTCTTCAGCGGTCAGAAATACATATGGAAATGTTTTTCTAGGTTGTTATGTTACCATTTACAAAATTTATTGCGAAATAGAGGAGACAAAAAGGTACTTTTAGTTCAAAGTAACCCCGTTTGACGGTACTCTAGCAAAACTAAAGAAACAAAGAAGCTAACTCATTAGAATAATTTAGAAAGCAATAAAGACTAAGAAGTGAAATGAAATAGTAATAATAGTGTAGTTCAGAATAATCGATGGAAGGATGTGAAGAAGTAAACGAATATTTTCTAAAAGGATATTTTACTCTAGCAAAACTAAGGAAACAAAGAGGTGAACTCATTAAAATAATTTAGAAAGCAATAGAGACTAAGAAGTGTAAGGAAAGAGTAAAAGTGTAGTTTTGAACAATCAAAACAAGCTTTCGAAGGGAAATGGTGCGCTAGCAGAACCAAGAAAGCAGGGAAGTTAACTCTTGGGAATAATTTAGAAGGCAATAGAGGCTAAAAACTGAAGAAAAAAAGCAATAATATAGTTTAGAACAATGAATGAAAGAATATAAGAAGTAAACACAAAAACTTAGGAAGGGATATGGTACGCTGAAAGTACTTAAAAAAAAAGAGAAATTTAATTTATTAGATGCAGTGGAAGCAAGTGGATTTACTGCCACCAGGGGGGGGGAGGGGCCTCACAGGAAAAAGAGGGTATAAAAAATGAGAAATATCTTCATTTAAGTCTTGATTAAAACAAACCTCCTGGTAGTATTTTCACCTCTGGTAAATTTTCTGGTTGCGCTCGTGTAAAAAAGGTAAAGAATACACCATTCGAATTTAGAGTCCCTACCGGCGGTGCCGATCTCCGTTTCATGGCCCTTCAGCCAGGAGGGGTAATAGGAGGCTTGGGACCAGCGATCCTGTGCTTTCGTACATCTTTCCTATTTACCTTTCCCAGATTTCACAAGGTACCCATTTAGGGCTGGGTCACTCTGGCTAATCTTGCAGAGTCACGCCACTGGCCCCCGTTCCAAAGTAAATACCTAGCGCCACCAGTAGTAGGCTATCTTATTGTCCCATCTCTCACCCCTGCTGCCATCTACAATTTAGTTTAATTCCGACGGGGCTCCATATATGGGCATAGAGTCACTAGGGAGAACACGTGGTTAGTGGGGTCAATGACCTCTTTTTCCAAGGTCGATTTATTTGTTGTTGTTTTAGCAAAGTGCACGCTCGAGGTGAATGTCAAGGTGTTCAGAAATAGAAAACAGTTAGATCACGTGTTTCCTTCTCAGCCAATTAGTTGGTTGGTTACATATTAGCGGCGGAGGGAATATGAGGAAAGGATTTTTGCTATAGTTTTGTTAGTCTGTGAATAGAATTCAAAGGAGTGAGAAGAGTTTTGACTTTACTCATTTGGATATATATTTGTGTGTGTTGATGACGAGTGGAATGTTTAACCTCTTAGAAGTTGATAGTGGAGTTGATGGTAATAATACAAGAGCACCTAACATTGCGGTGGAAATCACGAGAGGATCACGGCTTTGTCTGGAATGGGATGAAGTATATGCAAGATATGTGATATCCTTGAGCAAATTTAAAACGGAGGATCAATTATTTTTCGCTGCAAAAGTTGACATACCACACGTGAATAGACTTCAATGTGCTTTAAGTGCATTGGTGAAACATATCGAAGACAATAAACTGTATCGCTAATTGTACATGCTCTGTGTTATTGATGTTGCTGTAATTATTCAATAAAATTGTTTCGAAATCGAAAATGTTCCATTTCTTTTCTAGTTAGGGCTAACGAATCAGGGTCAGTCTAGAGTCAGCAGTCAGAGTGAAAGGATTGAAAAATGAATAAATTTGAAAAAGAGAGAATTAGATCAAATCTAGTGTTTATGGAAAAACATTTGATTTTGGATGATGATTTTCTCGAGTTATCTCTTCAACGCAGGATATTCTCTCATCAGGGAACACTTGACAATATAATGAGGAGTGATTCTCCCCCATTGGACTATTGTATGAAACTTTTAAAATGTGATTCAAATGCTTATACTCAATTTATTGATATATTAATTGGAACAAAGCAGAATCATATCGTGGATATACTTTTGAAAAGATTGCCAATGGATTCAATGTAGATGGCTTTCCCGTCATTCGAAAGAGGTAACGTCACAGAGCTACTCCTCTCGCCATTTCTCCTCACTGAATTTATGGAGCGATGACGCTCAGTTTCGTTTTAGCTGTGAGAGAGTCAAGTGACATTGGAAACTAAAAAATGTTCTATACATGTCCATTGTGCATGTACACTCTTGGCAGTTGGACTCAATGTGAGAATTGTACAATTATTGATGACTATAGTGAAAAGTGTAAATTATGTAATCCTTGTAAATTACATAGAGGCTATGCAGTACAAATTAAAGGATGTAATTCATGTCTTGAGGAGGTGTGTGACTCTCATCCTAGAGGACACCAGTGCTCCAATTGTCACTATGATAAATGTGATCAGTGGGAGAATACTTACCCCGCTATGATTGGAAAGAATGCTAAACGTGATTTTAGTTTATTTCTACGAGATTGGTATCGTCGTGGATTTGAATTATTCTGGGAAGAGGAATCTGGTCTACGATTCAACTGTTGGGGTAACAAGACAATTTGGTTTCTACGTCATCGTTGTGACGACACTGCCTATTATGACTATAAACCAAGTGATTTTTATTTGGCAGTTACCGAATGTGATTCACCATTTGAAAACACTGTATGTGATATTGCTTCAAATAGACAGATTGAAACTCGTCAATTTCATAATATGAATGCAAATAGTATCATTGACTATACAAAGAGATATGACAAAAGTGAAGTTACATTGTACTGTAGAAAATGTGACCCTGACTTTGCAGTCAATCAGGATCAATATACAGTGAATCCAAATGATTTACCAGCATTAGTGGTTCACGACAGTTGCCTATGCATCGAAGAAGAAGAAATCTAAAGTGAAGATTTAAAGACATTGTTGTATATATATATGCATTTTGTTAATAAACAAATTCACAAACATTTTTTAAGCACTTTACTCTTAGGGCAATGAAATCAATACTGTATAGGTCTGAGAGGATATTTTCCACTAGAAAATCGTTCAGACGTGGATTGTCACCATAAATGTGGAGAAACTTCTTGTAAGTATAGCCGCGACATCGGAACACAAAATATAGTATTGCATGGAAGCCACAGCTTTTAGTCGTTAGATCCTGCACCCTCTTCCGATTTTGAATAATAGTTTTCCCACTGTTCTCAATATAGTTGCTGATGTGAAATGTGTAGAATGTATAGGGTAGACCAAGAGGATCAAAAAATTCAATCGTCTTCATTGTTTGAAAGATGCACAGCCAATGACCCATCAGCACAGTCGACGGACTGCTATTAACAATAATCAAGGTATTGTTGACACATTGAATTTTTCGAAGAAAGTCCGAGGGTAGACAATAGGATTTGTACTGGGACATGCATGGGTCCATATTAAATACATTGATTAATTGACTGGTGTTCATGGCGCCAAGTCTAGTAGAACACTGCCTTCGGGAGTGATTTCCCAATAGGTTTCATATTGATTTAGTGAGATTAGTGCAATACTCTCAGTCAATGGGTCGGAAAATGTACACTCTCAACGCACACTCCCCGTACGTACTATACTCATATCCTGTGTGCCAGACAAATCCAGAACAATGATACCATGTGTTTTAGAAAACATTTCTTCGGTTATACCATTTTCAAATAGTTGAGAGTCATGATCTAGGGTTTGCATGGTCAACTCATACAATGTTCTATAGGATTTATCAAAAGATAGATTGTAGAGTGGGATACCGTTTACTTTGCACACAAGAGATGAAAGTCCAAACATCTCGAATTTATGTGG
>JAQQPU010028679.1:0-10434 GCA_029168905.1 Artemia sp. Kazakhstan ARC1039
GAATATTTTTCCTTCCTTATTTGTTCTGTGATTTTTTTTTTCCTTTTAGATACAACAAGTTTTGGAATTCATTAACGTATACTGAATAAAATTCAAACATCTGCTTTTTCATTTTGTCTTGATATCACAGGTGGGACAGAAATCTAATGTACTGGAATAAATCTATGAAAGGGGAACTGGTGAAAACTCTATCTGCATATCAATTTGGAGTCCATAAATATTGTTTCCGTTCACTTAAAAAAGGGATGCCTTTTAATATCCTCAAACTGCAGCTTATTTAAAAGACTAAATTATAAACAATTTATTTTAAACTGTAATATAGAGCAAGGTTAAAACTTCACCTGATACGGAAAGGGATATTTGTTTAACAATGCCTATAAGGAAAGGCAAAGTTATAAGGGTAATAAAACTATTCTTTTGATTTTTTTATTTGCTTCAAGTTTAGCCTAAATCTCTAATATTAAAAAAAAAATCTTCATTCCATTTTATAAAAAAAGGCTGTATAAAAAAGTGGTTCGAATCCACTTTGCAATACATCTGGGGCAAACGGAAAGCACGCTGTCTTTAAGGATGGTGTGAAAAGGAAGAGGAGACTTAAGGGAGACTGGTGCTAAGGTTTGTTGTTACAAAAGTTGTTAGTAGTAGTGGTGCCATGTGATCACCAAACATTTACTTGAATTATTGGAATGATTATTTAAAAAGTTATAATATGTTATTATTATATATATATAATATAATATATATATAATATATTATAACTTTTATATAATATAAAAGTTATAATATGACTCTATGCCATAAATAACTCATTAAATTGGTCATGCAGGCTTTGAAAGTGTTAGCCTTCATCTTTTATTTCTAATTAGAAGCCATTTTCAGGGCTTTTGTGCATATTTTATGCTTCTCAAGTTTAGTTAAACTAATTTTTAGCTACTGCAAAGAAAATTATGCCCAAAGACATGTTTACTGTTTTATTTAAAATAGACTATAATATTAAAATATACAAAATCCTTTTCTAATTCATATTTCAAATTCTTCTTCTTTTTTTATCCAGCGTTCTTTGGTCTATACTGAAATATCCTGGATGTAACCAAGGCCGTACCCAAAGCGGGGGTTAGGGGTTTTGAACCCCCCCCCCCCCTGAAATGTTTTTTGACTCGTAAAAACGTAACAAAAATGGATATAAACAAACTTTGTAAGGACTTCTTGAGGTTTTTTGTGTAAACCCTCCCCCTCCGAAAAAAATCTTTGAGTAAAACCCCCTTCAAAAAAAGTCCTGGGTACTCCTCTCCTGGTTTCCTCTTCTTTTTATTTTCTTGATAATGGGTTGTTGATACTTTATGTAATGGCTGGAATCCAACTAGGTGTTGTCTTTTTTCGTACTCCTGCAAATAAGATAAAAATCAATCACATTTCTTTCTATTTTTTTTACTCTAAGAATCCCTGCTTAATTGTAATCTATTTTATCTCTATTTCACTATCATTTATTTTACTTTACTACCTATTTACAACACCTCTTACTCGACATTCTATAGCTTTCTACCTTTCTTATTTCTCACATACCTAATTTTTTCTCTCCTATTACATTTTATCTACCTTTTTCTTAAGATTTTTTTTTCTTTTTTAACACTTTCCCCATTCATATGATTCTCCATCCATTAATTCACGACACAACAATTTCAAAATTCACATTCTAGCTATCCGCGGGGGGAGAGGGGCTGATCCCATTCATTAGGCCTATAAGATATAACACTAAAATACAAATTTATCATACAAATACATTTTTGAACTTTAAAGTGTTTTCACTTTTCTTAAAACACTTTAAAACATTTACTTAAATAAAAAAAACATAACACGAAGTTTTTGTTTGTTTTAAATACATCATAATTTCATCATATTGTTTTTTAAATACAACATTACAACATATTGTTTGTTTGTATATATATTGTTTGTTTGTATATTGTTTGTATACAACATATTGTTTGTTTTAAATACAACATTACAACATATTGTTTGTTTGTATACATATTGTTTGTTTGTTTGTTTGTGTATTGTTTGTATACAACATATTGTTTGTTTTAAATACAACATTAAATTTCATCATATTCTGCTTTCGCTGGACCTTGCATTATTGGGTAGCTACAAGATATGTTTACTATTTGCATTAGGCTACTAGCTAAATTTTATAATCTTGACCTTGTGAGCATCATAAATTACGAACTTCTCTTTGATTAAGCTTAAAGCTAAGAATTCCAACTTAACATTCGCTTAGCAATAACGCTGGCATTGCATGAAGTTCTCATATCTTAATCAAAGAAGAGACAATTCAGCCTTAATAATTGCCAGTTATTTGAATTTGTAAAGTTAGTTTTGATGCGATGATTTTTCAACTACTGCGATTAAAGATAAATGAAGGACAAGAAGTCTAGTTACAATTTACCATGTCCTATTGCAACAGATTGTGTTATCGACTGATCCGTATCAATACGGCTACATACGAGGCAGCAACATGGCAATATACCTAGTACGAATATACTACATAACCGTCAAATGGCTAGATGCCATTAAAAGTATGGTCGATAATTTAATGGTGGACAGCATGAAGGCGTTTGAACTTAAAGAGCATCTGATTACACTGATAAATCTGAAAAAATGGGACCTAAAAAAACTTACGATACTATAAGTGATTGAATATTTGAGAGAGAGACGGCAATCCATCCAGCCATTGTTCGTCTAAAAGACCCACTCTGAGCGGTAAGAACTAACCTGCAGCTGTCTCCAAGGAAGAAAACTACCTGCCCTTTTATTCCTTGCGGTTATCAACGGAATCCTAAAAAAGATTGACGAGCATTTATTTTAAGTTCGTAGATTTTGATTACGTGATTCGTAGATTCGTAGATTAAGTTCGTATTTTTGGCCGATCTCAAGCACATAGTTGGAAACACAGTAGCAAAGGAACATTTCAACTTTACACTCTTTAAGGACTTCACCAACCAGTGTACATCAAAAAGCCTACATGATAATGAATAATAATTGAAAATTTTACGAATTTATCCAGTCAAGTGGGATGGGGTGATCCCAAATATGCTACTCCAACTGTCTCTTCTGCAGCAATACTAGGCTTCAAGTGATTGCTCATTTAAACTGCATATCGACAATGCTATACGAAAGGCCCACTACTGAATCCAAAATTTAACAAGCTTCCACTGGTTAGGCTCCCCAGAACGTTAACTCTTACGTGGGTATACAACATATATCCGTCTTATCGTCGAGCATTACCCCGAGCACGGACCCCGAGCATCGACTCCTATTTTGGATCACTATACATGGATCACTAAGAAAACAGGCGATTTATCAATGGAAATAGAAGATATTCAATTATGTCCCACTAAAAATACTAGGACCCTGTTATAGAAACTACGAAAGTGCCCTTGAGTTCTTAAACTTGCCCCCTTTGCTCGATTGAAGTAGTAATACTTGTATTTTAAAACCACTGGTCATATACACAAAAAAATGAAACAAAAGCAAAAAAGAATAACACTCAACGGATTAAGTTACTGCCGTCCACGCTTCCTAACCATTCTCTGTAAGACATCTTAACGCAGTAACTACGTATCTTGAAGTAAACCTCAAATACCTAGGAGCAGTAGTAAAAAATGGGACGTATCCAGTTTTTTTTGTGGGGGGGGGGGGGGTTATAAAAGGATTTTTCTGGGGGAGGCTACACAAAAAAAACGCACAAAAGTATGTTTGTATCCATTGTTGTTACGCTTTTACGAGTCAGGCAAAAATTTCGGGATGGGGGCAGGGGGTTGAAAACCCCTGACCCCCCCCTGAATATGGCCTTGAGTAAACCATCTCGAAAAGATATCCCTATTCATGATATTAGTAAACAAGAAACACTGATATATTCTCCAATCTGCCGCTCTAATCAGCAGACCTAGCAACTAGAACCAATTGGAACCAACTAGAATTAGAACTAACTAGAAACAGAACCAACTAGAATTAGAACCAGCTACAACCCCTCAAGTGTAGTACGAACATATTTGCAAACATGCTTCCTGCGCTGTATCGTCAGCACATTTATCAAGTGACGTTTTTCTTTCTTTTTTTTTGTAATTGCAAAAGTAACATAAGTTAGTGTTTATTTTTTAATGTTACGGTAGCTATAATACAATGTATATATAGTCTTCAAAAATTGTCTTCAAAATTGTCTATATAGTCTTCAAAAAATTGCTTTAAAATAGCTTCACTTGCAGAAAAAACTCAATTAATTTCCGTTCGTGTTTTATTGCCAAATATTTATCATTTGTTAATATTATAAATATTTTTTCATATCATGACCACTTTGACAACCTGGATGCACATGGTATCTTCGGATTTAGTTCAACGTTCCCCTCAGAATTTTCTGAAAGGTTCTTAATGTAATTTTACTAGATTTGAACTCCAGTTAATATAAGACCTTTGATTTATTGCTAACAAATTTCTTACTTAACTCTCAACTGGCAGAGTTCCAACATCTTCTTTGAATTGAAGTTTCTAACAAAAGAAAGAGACTAAATTTGGAAATGTTGCAAGTCTTAGTCTGTAAATTGACAATGGCTGTCAGGTATTAATAGCCTGGTAGAGAGCTCAATTTAAGCTACAGTTTTTAAAAACCTCGTTTAAGATTTTAAAGGAAGCAGTTAAAAAAAACTTATTTAAAAAAAGTTACGTGTATTCGGCACTTATTATAGATACATAATTTAGAGCACTTATATAGATACATCAAAAGAATCAGATTTTAATCTTGATTTCAAATATTAATATTTCATCAAGTTTAGTCCTACCCATCAAATGTTAGGCGCCTGAGAAAATTTGGCTGATTTTAGAAAAAAGGGGGAAACACACCCTAAAAATATAGAACCTTAATGAAAATCACACCATCAGATTCAGCGTATCAGAGAAACCTACTGTAGAGGTTTCTAACTCCTATCTGCAAAAATGTGGAATTTTGTACTTTTTTGCCAGAAGAAAGATCACGGATGCTTGTTTATTTGTTGTTTTTTTTTTTTTTTTCCAGGGATGTTGTATCGAGCCAATGGTCCTAGAATATCGTGGGAGGGCTCATTCGAATGGAAATTAAAAGTTCTAATGCCTTCTTTAAGTGACCAATAAATGAAGGCCCCTCCCACGCTCATTTTTTTTCCAAAGTCACCCGATCAAAATTTTGAGATAACTATTTTGTTCAGCATGTTCGAAAATATAATAAATATGTCTTTTAGGATGATTTAATCCTCCAAAGGCCCTGGCGGAAGGACTGAAAGTTATGAACTTTACCCAATGTTTACATAGTATTAGTAACCAACAGTATTGGTTATTGGGAAGTATACAGACGTTTTCAATGGGAATTTTTTTCTGGTAGTGGAGGGGGGTTCGGGGGTTATGTGGGAGGATCCTTCCATGGAGGATGTTTCCTTGGGGGAAGGGAAATTGCTATGAAGGGGGTGCCGGTTTTCCCAGTATTATTTAAAAAAACGATCAGAAATTAAATAAAAAAATAAACAAGTTTTTCAACTGAAAGTAAGGAGCCACATCAAAACTTAAAACGAACAGAAATTATTAAGTATATGATTGGGTTCGTCCCCTAGTCAATACCTCGCTCTTTAAGCCAAATTTTTTTAGTACTTTTATAAGAGCTATTTATTCTAATTAACAGCCTTTGTGATTAAGGGGTCATTTTTAAAGAATTGGAACAAAATTCGAACTTTAGCGTAAAGACCGAAGTATTGACTAGGGGGCAAACCCCTTAATATATGTATTAAAAATATATGGATAAAGAGGTTCGTTACGTAAGTTAATTCGTAAGTTACGCATATTTATTACTAATAAAAACGTTCGCAAATAAAATTAAACAACTTTCGAGAAAGCCATTTAACCAAATAAAGCTATAATTAATATGCATTTTTTTTATAATAATTCATGTACGGTGAGCCAAAATCAAAACCTCCATTAATTCCAAAACGTTCAAAAATTAAATTAAAAAAACAAGTTTTTTTAACTGAAAGTAAGGACCAACATTAAAACTTAAAACGAACAGAAATTATTCCGTATATGAAAGGGGCTGTCCGCTCCTCAACGCCTCGCTCTTTACGCTAAAGTTATACTCTTTATCATGACTCTATTTTTTAAAACAATAAAAACTTCAGCGTAAAGAGCGAGGCGTTGAGGAGGGGACAGCCCCTTCCATATGCGGAATAATTTCTGTTCGTTTTAAGTTTTAATTTTGCTCCTCACTTTCAGTTAAAAAAATGTTTTTTTTATTTAATCTGTATCTATGACAGGCCTATTTCTATGCAGAGGTATGCCGAAAGGTAAATATGATGAAATTCTGCTTTAAATGCCCTATTGTCAAACATGCAAGAGAAGGCAAGAGGGATTTTGCGGGTGTTTCAGTTCATTCAATGCACCCTGAGTAGTAACATCCCTGTGCGAGCGCTGTGTAAAATTTGCTGTGAAGTATCTTGGGCGTTCGTTTATCGATCTATTTGAAAATTATAAACATTATTGGATAGAGAAAAATACAAAAAATTATTTGATAAGTTGACAAGTGAAGTGCCTAGTGAATTATCTTGGGCGTTCGTTTATCGAGCTATTTGAAAATTATAAACATTATTGGATACCAATATGGTTAAGAAAAGTAAAAAGCGATCAAGACAAAGCGATTTGGACAAGTCTAGAGGGTCCACGGAATCGACTGATAATGTTTCAAAGTTGGATAAAATCCTTGCAATCGTCGAAGAAACTAAGAATGATATTTCGGAAATAAAAAGGGAAATCAGTGACATTAAGTCTGGTTTAGCGTCCCTAACGTCTCGTGTTGAAGATTTGGAATTAGCAAAAGTGACCCACGAAAATGAGTTATCCAGTATTAAGCAGGAAATATTGGCACTACGTAAACAAATTGCAAAGGAACCCGGTTTTGGTGAGTTAGCTACGAGAGTCCTTGTGGTAGAAAACATGGATAGAAGAAGGAATATTATTCAATGGAACATTAAAGGTGAATCTAAGTCAAAAGCTAAGGAGCATGTTAACGCCTTACTTTCCCAACATCTTGGGATTAATACCCAGTTTGAACTACTTGAGTTTACGGATCGATTTATCAAAATCCAGCTCCAGGATGATAAGGACAAATTCCGTATCCTTCAGGGAAACAAGAAATTGCGTGAAAACCCGTTCTGAAGAGTAGCCGGAAGTGAATCTCCCTATGTCTATATAACAGATGATGTGACAAAAGGTGTTCGTGACATTCGTAACCCTGAAAATCAAACAGAAAGAATTGAGAGAAAAGGGAGTCAGTGCTTGGATCCCCCCAGTCGTCCCACCTATATTATGCTTGATTGAGAATGAGCAAAAAGTGAAGCTTAAATGGTATAATGTCGTATAAGTCAAATGCATAAAAAATGTATCAGAAGTGGATTAAAGTGGTTTTTTAGTATGTTTGAGTGGATTTATGATTGTAGTTAGTTGTGATTTAGCTCAGGTATCCGTGATTAAATTGCGCTCGCCTTCGGGTGATGATAAGGATAATGGTTAGAGTGAGTATGATGTCAAATATTGTTTATGTATTACTTTTTTGTTCTTATTTTTTATTTTCGAAACTTTTTGTTGCCTTTTATTTTTTTTTTCTTTCTTTTTTTTTGTTTTATTTATATCAGCTCACGGAGATGGGATGCGAAATTTTTGTTGAGTTTGGATTATGGATGAGTTAAGTTTTGTAGAAATTCCTGCTGGTAGGTTGGAGGAACTTGAAAAAAATCCTCTTGATATTAATAAATTTTTTCATAGGTTTTCGTCACAAGATCAAGATTTGCCAGATTATTATAATGCACCTAAAAATAAATATTTATTTGTTCATGATCTTCCACCTTTCAATAATCAATTTAAACGACTGTCATTTTGGAATTGTAGAGGATTAAATAGCAGCTTAAATTTTTTGCATGATTTTCTTAAAGGGTCGTCAACAGATGTGTTAGGAATTTGTGAAACATTTCTTGATAAAAATAATACATTCGAACATTATGAAAATTATAAGTTTTTTCATGCTAGTCGAAAACAGAATAAGAGAGGAGAAGTTGGTATTTTTATACGAGATGTTTTTGCATCTTCTTTACGCAATGAATTTATGGTTTGGAATGTTGAGATGCTATTTGAGAGTTGTGTAGTAGAAGTGAATGATGGAAGAAATACTTTTTTGGTAATTGTAGTATATCGGCCACCATCGTCTAGTATTCAAGAGTTTTTAAGTCAATATGAGTCGTTGTTAGATGCCCTTACCCAGTAACACCATCCATTTTATGTAATGGGGGATTTTAATATTGATTTAATGCGACATAATGTTTCGACATCGAATAAGGGATTAGAATTTTTGAATATTTCATTTTTACATGGTTTGTCACCTACTTGTTTACTACCATCAAGAATCTGTGATAACCATGCAACTCTTATTGATAACATTTTTACATCTGAAAATTGCCTTGATACCCATATTATTTTGAATGATACATCTGATCATTGTGTTATTGTTTCTCACTTCTCTGGATCAGGAGTGGAACGTGAAAAGAGACGAAATTAAAGTTATAAAAGGATAATTAACCAAAAAAAGATAGATGAGATGAAAGTAAAAATAGGAGATATAGATTGGAATGATGTACTAAATGTTGAAGACCCGAATCAGTCAATTGTTTTATTTTATAGTAAATTTAACCAAATATTCGACCAAGTATGTCCTATGGTATTAAGAAAGAGTAAGGATTTGCCTCGTAAACCATGGGTTACTGAAAGCCTGTTAAAGAGTATAAAAGAAAAAAATAGATTGTATAAGGTGAAGATGCAGTACCCAAATGAAATTAATATTGAAAATTTTAAAAAATATAAAAATCGGTTAACTCTTGTTCTCAGAGAAGCGGAAGCAAAATATTATCAAAATGAATTTTGCAAATGTGATTCACCTCGGGAAACATGGAAATTAATAAATGAAAAAATGAATAATGTTAAAACAAGAAATATTCCATCTCACATTACAAGTCATGAAGGAGTCAAGATAACTGATGAGAGAGGGATGGCGGAAGCATTTGCTGACCATTTTAGAAAAGTTGGACATGGTCTGGTGGATCGAATTTCTGCTGGAACACATAATCATAGAAAATATTTACCAAATAAAGTAGATAAGACTATATTTATGTACCCTATCCGGTTCTCGGAATACCAAAAAGCCGTTGCTAGTTTGAAAAATGGATTTTTGGCAGGATGTGATGGTATATCGACTTCTCTCTTTAAAGAATTAGCTGGTGTACTTTTTCAGCCACTTTTATATATTTTTAATTCTTGTATAAAAAATGGATTTTTCCCAGTTTGTCTTAAAGTAGCTAAAATTTTACCTTTGTTTAAAAAGGTGATAAAGATAACCCAAACAATTATAGGCCAATTACTATTTTATCACCTGTTTCTAAAGTTTTTGAAAAGATAATAAAAAGTAGATTTATTTCATTTC
The DNA here is from genome assembly GCA_029168905.1 of Artemia sp. Kazakhstan ARC1039. Classification (NCBI taxonomy): domain Eukaryota; kingdom Metazoa; phylum Arthropoda; class Branchiopoda; order Anostraca; family Artemiidae; genus Artemia; species Artemia sp. Kazakhstan ARC1039. The sequence goes on from JAQQPU010028679.1 coordinate 9,533, forward strand.
TTGAAAAGAATAAGTTTTTTTCTCCTAATCAGTTTGGTTTTTTGAGTGGTAGATCAACAGAGCAAGCAGTAGCTGCTTTGCATCATTTCTTATCAGAGGCTATGGATGATAGTTATTTGGCGGCAACTATATTTTTTGACATAAAAAAAGCTTTTGATACAATAGATCATGCAATTCTTTTTGATAAGCTGGAAAATATAGGAATCCGTGGAATAGCTCTAGATTTAATGAGATCGTATTTATCTGAAAGAAGTTTTAAAGTCCAAGTTTGCGAAGAATCATCTCATATTTTCCCTTTAGAAAATATAGGGGTACCGCAGGGATCTGTATTGGGGCCGATACTTTTTTTGATTTATGTAAATGATCTTCCAAATTGCATGCCTTCAGGTGATGAGTTACCAATATTGTTTGCGGATGATACAGCAATTAGTTTGAGGGCGGGCAACGAGGAGGACCTACGATTGTCCTTGGAGACTGTTGCTTTGAATGTAAATTCTTGGTTTCATGATAACCGATTAATACCTAATTTAGAGAAGTCGGAATTTATGGTTTTTGGGAGAAGTTCGAGGTCAGTGAAGCGTGTGTCATTTCAAATTATTAATATTGGAGCTTCCTCCCTAAAAAGAGTGGATTTATTTAGATATTTAGGTATTTATATTGATTCAACTCTGTCGTTTAAGACGCATATTAGTAAACTTAAAGCAACAGTGTCCAGGAATCTCGGTTGTTTGCATAGATTAAAGTTTCTGTTTCCATACCAAATCATTAGAACTTTATATTTTTCATTAATTGATTGTTATTTCCAGTATTGTCCGACTGTTTGGATGCTGACTTTCCCTTCACATTTACGAGGACTCCAAATTGTTCAAAATAAATCAATAAGAATTCTGGACCATTTTTTA